>CAJNOL010002090.1:0-47060 GCA_905250125.1 Rotaria sordida | reverse complement strand
ATCCTTTAACTCAATATGAACTATCATATAAAATTTGTTAATGTTCTTCTTATAAACGAAATCAAATAGATTCTTTTTTGTTTTATATTCAAAATTGCAGAATTGCCTGGCACCATTCTCACATTGAAAATTTTGATAAGATTCTAGGATTTCTATAGTCATGAATAATCTATAGTTTATTGTTTTCATGTTGTTTTAACTAATGATACTTGAATTTTTACAGTATCAACTATTCTAAACTTGAATAATGATATATGAACATGTACTAATATATGATAGTCTAATGTCATTAATATTAAATTTTTTCTACTGAAAATAGAACAAAACAACATAGAATCTTGATAATTAAATCAAGATTTCGTGATAGAATCTATTAAAACTATCCCTAAAAACAACATGATTTATTATTCAACAAAAATTTGTAAAAACAAAAAAAAACAAAAGAAAATGATGAATATATATATATGTATATCTGTATTTTGAAGTCATTTAGATTCATTCAATTAGTTGGCTTGATCAACGACATTTTCTTTCAATTGCTAATGATAGTAAACGTCTTCGTATATGGAATATATATCGGAAAGAAACATTCTATTGAATATTAACATTTTTTAATAAATACATTAAGCTCATGTAACATTCTTCGTGTAACATTATAACAATATACACATAAATATAATATGTGCATGATGGACAAGAGGATATTTCTTTTTTTAGCGGACTTTTCTGGTCTGTAAAGGATTTTTCTTTTCATATGAATTGAATCATTCAGATAAATATAGAAACATTCGAATAAATTTAGATCAAATAGACAAATCTATTATATATCTATTTATATGATGGACAAGAGGATATTTCGTTTTTGTCAGCGGACTTTTCTGTTCTGTATAACATTTTTCTCTTCATATGAACTGATTCATTCAGATTAATATAAGTGAAATTTGAATAAATTTAAAGCAAATGGAAAATCAGTTATATATATATATAAATATGTATATATGACAGATAAACTGATATTCCTTTTTTATTAGCACACTTTTCTGTTCTTTTGAAAATGTTTTTCTCTTGGGTGTGAGTCTTCGGTTTAAAATATTTCATGAAAAAAGTCGTTTAATTGATATAAGTTTAAGCTTAAATAAAATTGAAAAGGATCTTTGGGTTCGTCTTATTGAATTAAAATGTCAAAGTAATATTATTCAACAAATTCGTTCAAGTCAACAAAATCATTTAATTTCATTAAATGAAAAATTTCAAGGATGAGTAAGTTATATAGAAAAAAAATATTTTTGTTTCTAATAAAATAAATAAAATAAATTTTTAGGAAAAATTAATTGATATACTTGAAACAAAAGAAAATTTAACAATTGATTCAAAAGAATTATTAATAATATTAAATAATTTTCATAATGATCGAATTATAATTGAAAATTCTCTTAATGAATATCAAGTTCAACGTGAAATGTTATGTTTAAGAACAGGTTGTGAAGCATATAAAGAAACAGCTAAATATTTATCACAACTTTATATATTATTAAGAGATTCTAATATTGAGTTAAAAATTTCAATAAAATGGTTGATCTAAATTGTAACAAATAATTTATCATGAAGAATTGAGTTTAGATATGATTAGTAAAGTTCAAGCAAGAGAAACTTATCTTCGTTGTTTTGAATCAATCTATTCTTATCTTTGATCAACTATGTCAAATGACTATCTTCAATAATTTCTTATTGTATTTGCATTTATTAAACAAGATTATATTGAAAATATTCAATTATTTGAAATTATTATTAATAAATTAAATCCAATTAATCCAAAAATAATTCTAAATTGTCTTAATCAAAAAAGGCCATCATTTATAAATAGCCATTCATGGTTAGTTGTTTTTCCGATGAAATTAATAAAAAAATATCCGAATGTATCTCAAAATTTAATTAATTATCAACATGAATGGAAAGAATATTTATATTCAACAACTAAACTTGATTTTATTAATAAACCTCCATTAGAAAAAAAGCAGCAACAATTACTATTATTGATCGATTGATTCTTTCGATTATTTTACAACCTGAAAAAGTCTCTAGAAAATTATTTTTTTTTTAAATATTATTTACTATTTCATTTATTTAGATTTCTGAATTAACTCGTATATTCTTGATTTATCATCATGGTGGTCTCCTTCATGATAAATCGTTATCACCTATTGATGACGTTTATCGAATTACGAAGAGTGAGATTCTTAAATCGATGAATAATATAATCCTTGATTGAACAAGTTAACAATAATATGATTGTTCATTAATAAAAATTATTCAATAAATTTTAGATTCATCTACTTTTGTTGATTCAATTGATGAAATTCGAAATTTAGCCAATAAAACGAAACAATCTCTTCGACTTGTTTCATCAATTGGTAAAAAACATCTTAATCGTTTTATTAAAAGTAAAAAAGATTGTTGGTTAATTATAACAGACATCATTTTATTTAATGATGATCTTTTACAAATTCGAGTAAAAATAAATTGAAAAATAAAATAAATTTTTTCAAATTAATCATTTTATTTTAGGATTTTATTTTATCATCAATTGATGATAAAATTTGGCATATTTGTAATCCTTCATATGCATCTAAAGTACCGCGTAAGTTTTGACATAAAACATTTTTTAGGAATTTATTTCGACTTATTTTGTTGAAAGTATGGTTAATTCAACGATGTTTACAAGTTTATTTAAGTGATTCAACTCAATCATCTCTTCATCTTCGTTTAGAACAAAAAATTTTATCAAAAAAAAAATTTACAAATTTATAAAAACAAATTAAACAAATTCTTAAGATTCATTGTTATCTTATCACAAAAAAGTTTTTTCTCAAATAATTCAATGAAGTAATTTCTATTTAAATATGTTTGTTTTTAAATGTTTTTTCGTTTTTGTTTTTAATTAAATAGTTTTATTGAAAATGATTTTTATATTCATCAAAACATTGTTTTGATACAAATCAAATGAATATGATTGATTATAGAAATTATATTCAATATGAAAATGAACAAATATTGATTAATTATATAAAATCAGTAAATTATATTTTATTTCTTATTTTTTATTTGTTTTATTTTATATTTTAAGTGCTGATCCATTAAATCTAGGTAAACATATAGCTGATCCATCACAATCAATGAATAATGATCTATTCCCAATATTTGAACGTTTATTTTGAAAAATAATTTTATCAAATGAAAAAAGTTGTTTAACAAAAAAAGGTGAAATGTTTCTTGTTGAATCAATTGTTCGTAGTTATTTAACTCATTTTCGTTCAATTTATTCTTCTCAACATTATTCAACATGTTCATCTTTAATTGATTTATTTATTTATATTGAATATCATTTATTAAAATCTTTAGAAAAAGATTTATGTAATCGAATGGAATATTTATTAGAAGTTGTTGCTGCTATTGATATTCCTTTGTCAAATACAAATTCATTTATTCGTTCAATTTTATATGATTCGAATTCTAGGATTCAAAATTTTGCAGCAAATTATAATTTAACTTTGAAAAATCTTAGTGAAATGAAATCAAATAATATTAATTTGAGATTTATTCGAAGACGAAAATAATTTATTCAAATAATACTTCTTGAACAAGCTCGAAAGGAAGATGATAATCTTGTCTGCCATGTAAGCTATTGTATTAAAATAAGATGAGTCTGCTATTTGAGATTTATATTTTAGTTGAAATATGATAAAAAACAGAGACAACTAATGTTTTTACTCTACCAGGTGTTCATTCAACATCGAATACTAAGAAAAAAGATGTTATTATTTATCTTGATAAAACATCTTCAAATGATACATATGTGATATCGACTGTTTATTGAATACAAGTGATAGAAATACTCCATGCTATCTTCCATTTGCTCATCATGATACAGCAGATAAACTTAAGTTGATTCTTGTTTTGTCCATTGATAAGTCTAATCTTTAAAAGAAAATATCAAATTATGTTATTTTATGCCTTAATATACACATATGTCCCAGGCAAAATTAAACTTTAGGCAAAATTAAACTTAGGTAAAATTAGTTTTAGTAGGCGCGAAAAAGGAAAATTTTTTTTATTGATTGTTGATCTGACTATCAATAGAAAAAAATAATTATTCGTTTACATAAACTGTAAATAAAAAAGCAGAACATTCATTTTCACATATGTAATCGTATCATAAGTACAGTGATGACTTCTCATTCAACATCAGAAATTGAATCTCGAAAACAATTTTATGAACAAGCAAGTAAACATCTTTAATCTTTCAATAGCAGATTTAGAGAAAAGATTGTACTCATGCAAGGCATGAATGAAAAGATTATTCTTCATCGCCTTATGAATAAGTCTTCAACAGATTTCGATTAACGTTTTACACCTTGGTGCTGCATTTTTGTTGTACAAAATACTGACTTGAAAACTTTACTATGCGATGCAAAAATTGATTAACCGATGCTACTATTTGAAGCGATGAAGAATGTTTAGAAATATAATCATGTTGAAACCGTAGCTTCTCAAACGAAATACTTTTTCGAATAATATACAGCTACTTGATGATTAAGTAGCTAATTGTTTTGTAACAACCTTTCGTTTGCAGCAGTACTTCATGTCACAATTTAAACATTATGATAACTTTTTAAAAGAGCTTAGTTGGAAAAACAATATATACAGCTATTATATGATTAAAGTATCTAATTGACTTCTAACAAAATTTCGTGTTGGACTTCTTTTTATAATCAGCAATTGAAGGTCTACCGCTGCATAAAAATCATTGTACTTATTTAAACATTTTCATACATATCTTAATTGATTTGATAACTTATTACAAGCAGGTAAAAGAATTCAATTCTTAAAATGATCCTTGTTCGAAATAAAACGACAAGTAACGCGACGCATACGTCGCTAACCCTCTACTGAAAGGATGTGATTTCCTTGAACATATGGTACTCACGAAGAAGAAGATCACAGAACTAATATGCTGCTATGCATCTATAAAAAGATAAATAGTTCTCGTCACCATGACTCGCTTGCTAATTGATTGGGTTTGATTTAACCATCTTGGGGTGTGGATGCGCGTGGGTGTGTGGGACGTGTGGGTATGGGTTGTGTGTATGGGTGTGGGGTATGAGTGTGGGCATGTGTCTTCACTTCATCCATACTCAGACACACCCCACACTCACCCACCAACCCACACCCCACAATGGTTAAATCAAACCCAATCAATTAGCAAGCGAGCCATGGTGATGAGAACTATTTATCTTTTTATAGATGCATAGCAGCATATTAGTTCTGTGATCTTCTTCTTCGGGAGTACCATATGTTCAACGAAATCACATCCTTTCAGTAGAGGGTTAGCGACGTTTGCGTCGCGTTACTTGTTTTTCATATTACCAATACTAATTTTTTCAGAGCAGATAGAACTCGTCAAGAGCTATAAAATGATGCAAAATAATAGGGGTAGGTATGCTGTGCTTAATATTTCTTCAATATCACACGTGCGAAAAAGCATGAAAAAGCTATATACCTTAATAGTGTGTCTGTGTGATATTCGTTTGTTCTCCATAGAGCCAACGATATTTTTATGTACTCGAAAAGTGAAGCTCACGATAGATTGATTTTGATCAATCTGTCTAAAAAAATTCATCCTTGAGCGCACTAAGGAAGCGCTCCTTAGGCCCTGCGGATGTCCTCTTTTTGCCCCATAGGACGCAGTGAGGAGTTAGTTCCGGAGGTTTTATTCATTCGCATATATAAAAACTTGTTTGTTTTAGTTGAATCTTGTTATAAACTCATATTAATCAAGTCAAAATGTGGTACAAATTGTTGAGGATTATCTTGAAAAGGTAAAAGAGGGTGGGGTGGGGTGTGGGTGTGGGTGTGGGTGGCTGGGTGGGTATGGGTGTGAGTTAAGAGAACACCCACACCCACACCCTCGTACAGAATGAACGAAAGAAAATTCTTTTCTCAATTTTTCACAGTTCTTCGAATCCATCTTTTGCTTTTTAAGGTCTATTTAGACGTGTTCCCATTTACAATTTCAAGTTGAAAGTTTGTTCTTTTCCTACAAGTATCGATTTTTATCGAAGAAATGTATCATTTGTACGATTGGTCAAATTCTAGATAACGATAGAGAAGATGATGTACGATCACTTACCCTTGATCTCGATAGACAGTCAATATCTGATCATTGTTCATTGTTTTTGTGAAGCTGTACAAGTTGTTGATGAAGATCATAAATAAAGAAGTTCATCTTGATCAAAATCTCCATATCTTGCTTACATAAAGCTCGATTTAGGATTGAATAAATCAAACATTTACGTGTATACCACCAAATAGAAGATGGATTGCTATAATTTTACTTGAATTCTTCGATTACAGACAATTCTGTATTATTCCCAGCATAGTAAATTCGACAAAAATCAATAATATCTTTTCCCGCTTGTTCGCGAGTTGCATTATCATATTCTATACTGAGTATAATATCTTTGAGTAATTGTGAGTACATGAATGATGCATCAAGATGATTAGAAATCCTTGATGTTTGTGAACTGAGTGTCTCAATAGAAGTCAATTCGTGTGGACAATGTTTTATATCTTTCTTGAGTTGATTACAAATATCTTGAATATCTGTAAAGATACTTTTGTTTTTTCGATGTTGCTCCTTTCTAACCCATTGTTCATGTTTGAATTTGTTAAAACAAAACACATAGATCGACTCAAGTTTAATATCATATTCAATGCTAGACACTAGTTGTCGTCCCAACGAGTCCGAAACAATCAAAAAGATCATTTCTTCTTGCACTTTATTGCCAGTAAAATCGATACATGATTCACACGTATTAAATATTCTGATTTCATTGACAATATGTCGGAGTGTTATAATCTATGTTTGAATATTATCATCCGTTCTACTTCTGCGACGAAGTTTTGAGTCCATCCAGATAATAATAAAATTTTCAATGAAACGAATTTCTTGTTGTTGACAAGCCATGACTTATTCACATACGTCAATCATTACTTTTATTATCAGAAAATAGTTATTTTAATATACTTCCTATCAAATGATCGAGCAAAAAGACAAGAAATTATGTCTCATTTCACTGAGCCTATCATAGTCAACGAAGCATGGTAATTAATGTTATATAAAATAAAATGAGTTTGTTTGCTTGCACGTGTAGAATTACGTGTACACCTATATTTATGTGACGATTTTTTATCAAGTATTACCAAGAGTAATCAGAGTCGGGAGATTCAAATCTGTGATCAGTTTTTCTTGGGTGTGTGTGCGAGAATGGACGTAAATCAATCAAAAAACAGATTGACCTACTTCTTAACGAAGAAGACAAGTTCAATCTGCTGATTTCAACTCTTGCTTTTCAGAAATCGATCAAGTCAAATGAATTTTAAATTATAGATAATGTACTTAATAAAATAATGAATAAAAAGAAATGCAGAGTTAATTTCGCCGACATGTTTCGTGTTATTTATTGAAATATAGACATTCCTCAAAGTTCTGCGTTACAAATTTTAGGCACAAACAAAGCAAAAGCGAAAAATTTAAGGATCAAAAATCAAATATTTAGAATTAAGGGGGGGGGGGGGGGGGGGAGGGGCTGAAAGATGTTTGATTTTACCGTCGATAAGAAATATCTCAAAGTTCAATGGGGCAACAACAAATGAATATCTTCATCCTTTGAATCGTGTCAACAAAGTAATTGATCAAATTCGAAACAATTATCAAAAGAAGTTGTGTTTCTGGAAGAAATCTTAATTTTAAGTAATAATAGTAAAATGATCAGTTGTCAAATAAGGTACAAGCCGACACTATTTATTTTTGAGCTGAGTTTATAATAAATTTTCCATCGGAAATCATTTTTGATTTTATCAATATGCACATAATGTAGTCTTGAATGTTATGCCCCCCCCCCTCACTCAAAAATCGATCTCAGCTCAGGAAAGTTCAAATGGGCCGAAACTTGGAGCATATGTTGAGGCTGAAGTGAGGAGGCTGTGGTAAAATTTTCAGCTCGATACCTTGATGTTTGACAGAGATATGAACCAAACAAGGGTCAAAAATAGCTCATTTGGCAATCCATTTTTCTTTGTCCAGGCTCGTTCAATATATTTAAATTTCTTTTTGCTTGAAAGAGCATCTCAGGATGCAATGCAGTGCAGAGTCCTTTTTCTAAATTCTTACTTTTTTAGCGGAAAAAGGGATCACAAGTTCAATGACTCAAAAAACGCGCCAAAAATGGGTGTCTAGCTACATAAATGTCTGTATATATAATAAAAAACAAGCGTAATTTAAAAAAAGGGCTCTGTACTGCACTGCATCTTGACGTGCTCTTTCAAACAAAAACAAATTTAAATATATTGAATGAGCCTGGACAGAGAAAAATGGATTGCGCGGTTCAAAAAGCCTAAACTGAGAGAAAACGAAAAATATTTTTCGTTTTTTTCGAAATAAGCATATTTTTCAAGAAGACGTTGACGGAAATCATCAAAAATCTTGTCCGAAAACCGGGGTGTCAGCTTAAAAATCATATTGTTTCCGAAAGATCTGAAGACGGGCTATCTTTTTTGATGCAATTATCTCAATTTCGAAATATTTGATGAAAACGGACATTTTTTGAGTGGGTGGGGGGGGGGGGGGGGGAGCCTTAAATCTCATAATAAATTTCGTGAAAAGTAATTATTTTGAGTAACAAATAAGTCGATTGCGACTTTCAAAATGGAAACGTTTGGAGTGTGGGTATGAGGTGTTGATGTGGGTGTTGGTATTCATCACAATCAAACCCACACCCATATACCGCCTACATCCACACCCACATATTTTTAGCTTTCGTAGCTTATTTGTCGTTTTCTACAATAATTGTTGTTAAAAAAATATCAAATGAATACATGCGATTTATATGTAACACTCTCAAGATGACATAATCTCAATTAGTTGCATGAGGTCTATCGATATCCGTATTAAGGTATTATTTTTACGACATCAATAGTAGTTGTCTGTTTATTGATCGTGAATAATTATCCATTCAATTTATACGAGTTCCATTCGGAAGAATAACATCTTGAAGGGAACGAGCAAGTTTGAGTTGTTCATATGTAATTTTTGCTCCAGTAAAATTACTTCCGATTAACGATGTATTGGTGAAGTTGATGTGAGTCAAATTAGTCATGCGAAAATGACAATGATGGCATTCGGCATGAGAAAAATCAACGTTGTGCATGTTAGCTTCATCGAATGAGGTATTACTTACGCTGGTCTTCGAAAATGAACTATTCGTTAATGTCGCAAAATTAAAAGATGTATCAAGAATTACACTTTGAACAAATGTATTGTTGATAAGCGTTGCATAGAAAAAATCACACGACTGCAAAGTGGTTCGAGTTGCATTTATATTTAACAGATTAGCTCGATGGAGGCAGCTGCGCTGGATTCTAACGGTGTACAGAAGAGTTGATATTATTTTGACATTTACAAATTCCGAATTATCAAAGACAGCTACGTTCAGATCAGTCAAGTCTATGGTGGCTTCTCTAAAGTTACATTCATTGCATGTGAAATAACGCATTTGAGCATTTTCCAAGGATGCTTTCATAAAGTTAGCCCTATAATAACTAGCACCAACGAAATTTGAACCGTCAAGCGTTGAATCAGCAAAATTGATACTGTACAAACTAGGACCATTGAGACAATCAATCGGTAATCCTTCGGAGAATGAAAAGTCACTATTGATCAAATAAGAATTTTTAAAACTCCAACTTCCAAATTGTGTATCTTGAAAGGATGCATTTGTAAGTATGACTGCATCGAGAGAGACACAATCGATTCGTTTAAATAACTGAAATTTGTCAGTCAAATCAAGACCAGTCAAATTGGCTGATGATAGGGAAATGATTGGATCCCTATCTTTTTGAATTGTGAGAAGTCCATTTTCGATCGATGATTCAATGACAAGTGTTTTTCGCTTCGAGTTGAGTTGATTTAATGCTGCAAGCGTTGTAAATCGACCTATCCGGCGACCCGCTGTAGTTTCATTAAGATTGACACCATGCTTCTCCAATAATTTTCCAAGTAAATTAAAATAATTGAGTAGAATGTCTTCTTCTTGTTGTTCAGCAGCTAGGAAAATATCCTGTTGTCGACGTTGTTCAGCTAATTCAATATCTTGTTTATGACGGCGCTCGTCTATTTCAAGATCTTGCTGTCGATTTTTCTCGGCGATTGATATATCATTGTTATTTTGTATGACAGTGTATATAATAATGGCCACTGGAATTGAAAGAGAGATTAAAAGTTGAGCCCATTCAAACCATGAATGATAATTCTTTTTTTGGACCTCAACTGAATCTTTCATGGCTTCTACTACGAAAGAGAATAAATTAGCTGTGTTTTTAATACTGTTGTTCGAGAGAAGTGTCTTTTTTATATGGCTAGTATCATATTCCTCAACAAAATGTTAATACAATACACATTCGCAGTGCGAAAGAGAAAACTGTATCATATATCCCAGTGTGAGTGGAAGGTTATGACAACAAGGCGACCAATACACTGTCATATGAAAGCTCTAGATATGTAAATTATTTAAATGACAAGCGGATAAATAAAGTTTATTCTTTTCGGAGAAGAAAGGACAAAAAATTCAGAATGAAAGATGCAATGGTTGAAAAGTATTCAATCACAATATTCAATCGTTTATATTTTTATGGAAATTCAGAATAATAAGGAAAACTATTAAGGTCAACAAATATTTAGTCAAATTTTCTTGTCACGTGTTACAAAGGCAAGTTGAATTTTAGTAGTCTTTGACCAAACGAAATAAACACATACACATATGTTCTATCACTGCTTCTTATCTTTATTATTTTTGCAATATTCTCAAGATAACTTACAAGAATGACAATAGCAAAGTGCAGAGAAAGTGGTAATGAATCAATAATATCTTATCATCTGTAGAATTTACCCCATGATGATGACGATGAAAGTATTCTCTTTATATGCTTTATCATTATTTGAAAAAGAGTCTAACTATTGTTTTGTATGCATTTATGCTTTGCCTCTAGGTTTTCAGTTGATTTTTCTTCACAATTTAAAACTATTCTAGATCAATCTGAGTTGATGTTCGATCGTAAATAATGGCAAACACTAGTTTCAAGTACATAGCTTCTTGTTTCTCTTCGAGACATTTATCGTAACTAACTTGATTTATTTCTAGTCAACCATTGTTAATAACAGAACGTCTAAGAAGTTACAATCAATTGCTTGCTGTTCTAGTTGGTATTCTTCTCGCTTTCACAATTATTTTGGCCGTTTTTTTCTCTTGAAAAAACCAAGACCACACCAGAACGTAGGATTTTCTATCTTCTCTTGTCATTTTTTCATCGAAATAAAAATTTAATTTGGGTGTGGAATGTCCGTTGTCTAACACCCACATCCATTCAGAAATGAAGCACGTAAAAACATGTTTAAAATATGAAACGAAAAATATTTCATAAAAACCGGACATTTTAACGCATTATGAACGCATAAAATTATTTAACGTCGTAAAAACTAGTTTCAAAACATTAACACGTACGTAACGCGTTAAAATGTGCGTTTTTTATGAATTGGAACGCGTTTATTTTTGGTCCATTTTTACGCCTTATATTTATTGATTTTGTCTGACTATGCATCGAGAGGAATAAACCATAATTGAATGGTTGTTGTAGGGAATCTTGAAGGTGTAAGGTGTAGCTGACTGTGGATAATTATGGGTGCGACTGCGGGTGATGTGAATGTGTGAGTGTCATCTTTCGCTAAATGAACACGAACATCCACACCAACACCCCACCCCACCCCACACCCACACTTACATCCTTTTCAGTATGAGTGATGGGTGTGGGCGTGGGTTTGGGTGTAGATGGGGTGTGGGCGTGGATGTGGGTGTGAGCTAAGAGCACACCCACACCCACACCCTAGGTGAAATGTGAATTGAGTGAAAGGCAGTGCCTGTAACAAAAAGAAATGTTTAATTTGTAAATTATAAAATGTAATGGAATCTTTATCTTGTCGAAATAAAGATGAATAAATTGTATTTTTGAAGAAGAAAGATTTCTGTTTGTGATAGGTAGATAGACAAATCCTTAATATAAGAGCAGAATCGGTTTATCAACTTTCTTGCTTTCCATCGGATGTAGTTTTGCATGTAATGTTGGTAAAACATGCGGATGAAATATGAAAAGATGTGTGCATAAAAGCTTATGTGTATATTTCATTTGTGTGTGTGTGATACTGCAGCTTTTTGAGGGCATCTATATCGAAATAAAAATACAGATTTTCAGGGAAAGCAATCTGTCTTTATTATTTAACTAATCTGTAGTGTTTAGAGAGAAAGAATTCGCTTATCTTTATTTTATAAAATAAAGAATTTATGTATCTTGTGTTTAAAGAATAAAAATGTTATCAGTGATTTAACTGTATTCTGTAAATGTAAATATTCTCTCATGTCTTTTCTTTAATACAAGAGGAGAAGAAAGTTAAATTAATAGCGCTGGTAAACACCGATGACTTTGCATTTCAGTCTGATGATATGTAGATAGCAATGCCACTGATTTATAAGAAATGAAATTTTCGTTCAAACAATTTTTTCTTTCCATTTCTCCTTAATAGAAACAATTTCTGCTTGAAAAAGCATTTCTCCTTGAAAGAAACTATTTCTGCTTGAATCAAAATGCGTGTGGAAGAACAGAAAAAGATGCCCATATGTTTATATTCGTTTTTTCCATTTCTCCTTGATATATATATGACTTTATGTGGGGTGAAGCATTTCTCTATAAATGGGAACAATTTCCCAATCGACTGGTTCAATGGTCCACTGCTGTCTATAACATATAAGAAAATCAGCGAATTCTGAGATATCTTACCATTGTCGGTAACCTATAGTGACTGATTCTCCCAAGGACTTGCTCTTAAGAACTTAGAACGTGGTATTGGTTGTTCCATTTGAAAACGCATTCCGCTAAATTTTTTCAACGTCATTTTTTTCTTCAACAGAAAGGCTTTTCATTATTTGAAATACGGACTCTGCTGGTGGTAGCAACTGTATCAATGTGTAATGTTTGTTTTTTTTATTTTCTAACAGTTTTCACAGAAGATTACTTATCTCTATTGTGAAGCATGATCTGAAAAGTGTGTTGAACTATAGGAGTAGAAATATGACTCTGTCTTCTCTAGTAGACAGACAGCAGAAGCTAAACATCAAATAAGATATAGGTGTGATTCAAATGGAGAAGCACACCTTCGCACCGGTACCCGCATTCACACCAATATCGTGAGATTGAATATTTCGATATGTGTCAAATACCCAACTATTATAGTAATGAGAAGAGATAGTTTATATTAGAAAAAATCAGCAAAACATTTTCTTCAGCATCTCTAGGCACTTCGTTTTTGATTATACTAATGTGAAAAAAGGTTTGGACAGGTTGGATAGCAAATCGAACACAATTGTTTTTTTTCTTTTTTTCAGAAGAAACTTTGCTGTATATTAGCGTCAACAGATGACGCTCATTGACGCTAAACATATATTCGTATATTGTTAGTTTGTTTTGATCCTCTTTAATCTTTCTTTAATCACTCGATTGTGACTAACTTTCGTGTTTTGTTTTTTTCTTATTATTGTTTCTTTTATTTTTTAACATCTTTATAATTTTTGCTCCTTTGATTATCGTTATTATTATTATTATTATTATGTGTAGTTTTAGTTATATACATAATAAAACATACTAAATTAACCAGTGAAAATTATTTCAATATTACATCAATCAAATTAGGGTAAGCTGTTTATGATGAACTCTCATTTTTAAAACACTCCCTATCACCATTAGTCGTCTCCTTTTTTTTTGTCTGTACAATTTACGAAGCATAAAATCTTAACACCCAATTAAGAGTCTCATGCTGTGTCGTTGTTTGCTATAATTTGAAAGTGCTTTTCTTTGTTTAGTTCATCAAATAAGAAATAAGAAAGATATAGCCTATAATCTGAGATGTTGTTGTTGCAGAGTTTTTCAAAATCTTTAATGATGTCTCTCAAGAGAAAACAGTGTTCTACATATTTTCTATATACTTATGCAAAATCCTATGTAAAATATGCTTTTGAATACTTATATGTTCCTATACTTCCATACAGTAACATTATGAAGCTTCGATTTCGAAAAATTGATAATGACATTCTTATATAAATATTATTATAAGAGAGGATGTCACAAGGGGAAAACATGATACATCATACTTTACGTACTTAATATATAATGCAGTATTCAAGCAAAAATGACGAAGGTGAAAATCCTTTGATTTTTGGAATTCGATCATAAAAATTCAAAAAAAAATGATTTTTTTCAGATTTTGATAGTATTTTGAGATTTTCTCTATCTCTGTTCGTTCCTTTAAGTTGCGAGAGATGTCAAAAGATGCCATCACAAAAAAATTGAAATCACTTTCCGAACGTTCTTGAAATTCTGTATCTTTTGATATATGACTCAAAGTATAACAGTGATAGTATTTCGCAGTTTTTATCATTATGGCTCTTTACAAGAGAAAAACAAATAGCATATTTGAAACCAGTGTAAAAAGTTACATTGGATCAAAAATGTTTTGCGAAAAACAATTTTTATGAAAAATTTATCTGTACTCTCATCAGGATTTTTTTCAAGAAAACTTTAACCGTGATCCTTCGAGGGGAGAGGATAGTTTTTCAAAAGATATTTCTTCGGCAACATATATCTGATTCGATGTAACTTTTTACGCTGATTCCAAATATTCTATTTGTTTTTCTCTTATAAAGAGCCATGATGATAAAAACTGCAAAATATTATCACTGTTTTACTTTAAGTCATGTATCAAGAGATGTAGAATTTCAAGGACTTTCGGGAACTGAATTCAATTTTTTTGAACCGCCATGTCTCCACGAAATTAGAGGCAAATTACTAGCAAAATACCACTCAGCAAGCATGAACTCTCCTCTCCTTATAAAGATATCATCAATTACTAAAAGTTATTTCAATTACTATTGTGATGATCCATTTTGTAGAGGATTCTCTTCTGTATATTTTGACATATCTCCTGACTTAAAAGAACGAGCAGTGGCAGAAAAAAATCTTAAAATACTACCAAAATGTGAAAAAATCTAAGATTTTGGATTTATAAGTTTCATGATATGATCTCCCGATTGACTTCACATTTAGGTACAACGAAGTTTACATCTATCTCCTACAATGAGATTTTTGGCGACTTTTCAATAGAAATGAAACAACTATTTCTATCATTTTTCATTACCACGACACGATTGGAAAGCAAAATAAATCTGACATTTGGAATTAGTATCGAAAGTTACCATGCGTCAGTTACTTTTTAGAAAAATATTTTTCGTGTGAAAAAATAATCTCTAGAAATAACAGGACAAAACTTCAATAAAGTGCAGCTGTGGGAAGCAAGCGTAATTTTCTCATAGATAAACTACTCGTATAAAATGTATTTGACTCAAGATGAGTTTTGATGCCAATCCAAATACTTAAACTTCATACCAATGCATTCTAAGTAGTAAAGATTATTCTCTGCCTATTTATAAACTAGTTTTATCAAAGTTCATAATTTATAAAATATCCTGTAAGTAGTATATGTTTCACTTATAATTTTTTGGTAAGACAGATTTTATTTTAGTTTTATTTTTATGAACAATATCCACTTTAGCCTTCTTCTTTTTTTTTGTTGCCTTTCTATTTACGCGGGGATGAAAAAGATGCTGTTCACACGTTCCTATTACAAACTTAAAATATTACGTACATTGCATAGCTATGGTACTGAGTCAGGTTCAAAACAACACCAATGATAATACTGAAAAAATTATAGATCTGATCAAAATCAATGAATTAATCGACCGTCTTGATTTATGCACAAGGTTATCTGACCAAAATTTTGATAGTTCTGAAATTAACAATATATTATCTGCTTTAAATGATCATCTGACCAATCCAATTATTATTCAAAATAGATTAGTATCAAACGAACGAATAGAAAAGTATCAATTGCCCAGTATATTTATTCGCTTATGTAAAATTTCTATTACGCTTTCGTCTTCACTACCAAAATATTCGCTATTTATGACTGTTATGGATCATATTTGGACTATGATTGGTTCGAAGCTCGGTGAATTAATTGAAAAAGAAATTCTATCAGCAAAAGAGTATTATACAATAGCAATGAATGGTCTGAGTACGAACGAATTTTCTAAATATCTTATTGGATTTGATGTTGAGACTATTTTCAAATTCTATGTTAAAATATTCTTGAAATTGACTGAAATTGTAATTTTGGCCGATAGTCGTCATATGGAGCATCTAAATTTATCCGATTACACAGCTCACAAGTCTTTACATGATAAACGATATGACGCTGTATTTTTTAAAATTATTACATTTATTGATCGTTTTTTTGTTGACTCGGAAAAGGACGCAGCAAAACAAGAATGTATCGAGATAATTTTCTCCCTTATTGTTACTATGTCGGATAGCAAAATTTTGCTACCAACGATTATTCATTTTGATTTTCCAGCAAAACTTGTTGAATGGCTGAATGTGATTAGTAAACGTAATATTTCATCTGATCCACTTGACTCACTTATTGTTGCAATGAGCAATGTGAGCCAATATGAAGAGGGTGCGATTGCATTGAACGAGGCCGGTGCTATTGCTGCTATAGAAATATCCGAAAAGGCTTTGGCTAACAGATTGGAAAAAAATCAATTTACTTTATCATTTTATCCTCGAATCTATGCGATGATATCAACGGCTGATCAAGTCAAAACTCTAAATGTTCTTAAGCCAGCTATTGATTTTTTGCTTACAAAAATTCGAGAAGCAAATGCATCAACTGATTTACGTTCGAAAACGGGTCATCTCTACGAATACTTAGTGCCACTCGCCAAACTTCTCGTCAATGATAATATAGCAATCTATCTATTAAATGATAATGTACTAGGTGGTCTCACATTCTTTCTTGAACTCTTTTTTAAACACAATATACTTCCCGTTAATGATCTATTCGTAAAACATCTCATTCGACTAGCACTATACAATATTTTATGTAGTCTTGCATTTCATGAATCTGTTCAACAACAACTGAAAACAAATCAAATATTTATAAAAGCTGTTTTGGAAGCTTCAAATTCATCGATTACAAACACCGAAACATTTATTCCTTCGTCATTGAGAAATAACTTGATGAGTGTTAAAACAGCTGCTCATGGAATATTGGTCTATCTCGATAAATTCAAAATATCTATCTCAAATAATAATGAACTTTTCAATACATCTGCAACGAAAATTCCAATGATTTCTTATTCACATCAAGATGCCGATTTCTGCAGATCGGTTGTCACTGCTCTGAAAGAACACTCCATTTCAGTATGGATCGATGAAGATGGACATTGTTTGTCAAACGATTGTTGGGAAGAAATAGCAATAGCTATAAAGAATGCAAGCAAGGTATTGATCATTGTCTCAGAAAATTATTGTACTAAAAGTCGGTCATGTCGTGTTGAAGCTAGTTATGCTATAAAACTTGGAATTCCAATTATTGCTTTATATATCGATGACGAATATGAGGCGGAACCTTGGCTTGATATTCACCTCATTGGATTACATGTTAAGTTTGGTAATAAACCATTTGCTGAAAGAATTGATCGTCTCGCTAAATATATAACCGCAAATAACGACTCATTAAAATGTATGAAAACATCGCAGACACAAATGGTTAACTCTTCACGTAAAGTCTTGATATCAACTATCGAAAACGATGATAAGAGTTCATTAAAAACAAAGGTTTCCGAACCTATTATTGACTATTTTATGCCGAAAACATCACCTCATACATGGTCAAAAGTTGAGGTCAGAACTTGGTGGTGTACTGAAAGAATTCTCGTGCCTCAATTATGTACGTTCTGTGATGGTGAAGCACTCTGCATATACGCTCGGATATTCTTATACCATTATCAACAAGATCCGTTAAAACATTTACAAAGTCTACGAGAACAATTAAAACACGTGCATGGTATCAATTTTTATGATGATCATTATGCAAATATGGCGAGTTCTATGATGTGGATAGTAAAACAAAAAGAAAATGACGAATATGTAGTGAACAAGTATTCAAAATGGACGTCATGTATACTCATGTAACGACTCGTAAATCAAATGAAAAATTTTTTCCAAAAACAGTTTATAAGTTAACAGACACTAAAAAAAAGATTTTCAGCGATTGCTCATTAAAAACTGGATGAATTATAGTTCTTCTTAGTGACTTATTGGAGTAGCCCAATAATTTAGGATACTCCACAACAATTGCTATGGATTTGACAATACGTGTTAAATTCGTCCGAAGAAATAATATCTTTGTATAGCTGTAACGTATCATATCTATAGGTTCAATACTATATCTGTATATTTTCGTGTCCATGACGATTAAGTAATTCATTTCGATAGATATCTAATCTACGTTTAAATATTGTGCTTTAAGTTTGATCCACTTGTCATTTTGACCTAATTTAGTAGAAATATTTTTATAGTCACTGAGATTTGTTATGAACAAAACATTTCCATTATTTTAAACAAGTTTATCATTGAGTTCATCATCTCTTTCTAGAAGAAAAACTTTGAATATTTTCAATCGTCTAGGTACATTTTCATTCAAGTCTAGAAGTTTTTGTTTTAATTCTATAAATTCTAAGTTCAAAGAATTGTCAATGGTCAAATGAAAATTATAATTATTAATGGAAGCAGTGACAGACATATCAGATGATAGCACATAAATGAGTAATGCTCAAATTTTCATGCATAATTTGTATCTATATGTAATCGATCGATAGTATTACTTAAAAAGTTTCTGTTTTCTGAAAAACTTGTCTAAAGGCAATCCTATCTAAATATTGTTATAAGAATAAGAATATTTAATCTATCATTTCACAAATCACAACAAGTTTCGTTCCAAGACTCCTTGTAGCTGAAAATATATCATATGCTTTCGTATAGCAAATAAAAAAGATCAATGTAGTTATTAAATTCAATATATTACAAAATATTGAAGAACAAGTTTAAAAAAAAAACTTTACTATGCAACGACAGAACTTTCACCACCACCGACTAATCGAATATAATTAAATCATATATTTAACAAAAGAAACCTAATTTTTACTTGTCGAAGTTCTTCATAAAAATAAACATAACATACAAATCAAAGATCGAATCGAATTGAGTTTTACTTATTTGAGTTCAGTTGGTTCGTCTTTACTATCTAAAAACACCAATTGGGTGTGGATGTGGGTGCCATACCTCTCTTTACTCACAGTCACATCCACACCCCACCCTGCAGAGATACATATTAGAAGAGTCTTCAACATTAACTTATGCATGTTTTTTACGTTATTTGTACTTTGTTGGGCCAAAAAAGTTTCGCTCATCGATGTTTTCAACGCAAGAGAAGTTTGCCCATTGGCATAAAAATCCTGGTTACGCCGTTGGATTTGTATCAGTCTCAAGCAGGGACAAGTTTGGAAAAACGTCTTTAAACGCTCAAAATGGAATCACGACTGTGACCAATTAATACTGATTAGAAAAAACTGCAAGAAACACGTTTATTAGGATGTGAATATGAGTGTGAGTGACAAGACCCACACTTGCACTCGACATCCACACTTATACCAACACACGCACACATGCCCATACCTCACCTACATCTACACTCTAACTTAATAAAAATCTTACGTTCCTTTAATAGACAAAAGCTTGTTCGAACAAAGAATAGTTTTTTATTTTTAATGTTAATAAAATAGTTGTTAAAAGCTCATAAATGTTTAGTTCTCGAAATGATAATCTACTTGTTTTGTATGGAATTGAAAGCCGTTGGATAGTTAAGGTTTTACATCTATGTCTTTGTAAACAATTTTTGAAACTGTCGCTAGTGTATTCGGTACAATTGTGAGCTCATGCTCATGTTCCTTCTTCTTATGGCATGCAGAGCATAAATTGTAGTGATCACATGTAGAACACTTGTGTCGTTCTCCTAAGAGTGGATTCATTTGGCATCCATTGCAAGAAACTCCAGGCCATAAATATTCCTCTTGAACTGTAGAAGATTTTGGCTCATCTTTTAACCAGGATCGGATAGCATCGGATCCTTTATTATCAATATCATCACAGCCGTCTGGATTTAACAAGACTCCATCAGCTGATAGAACAACCAGTGTTGGAATGCCTTCTAGTTTGAACTTTTCATACAAGTTTTTCTGTCGATCTCGATCTGAAATGAAAAAATTCATCTAATAATTGCAATCACATTCAATATTGACATATTATCATTGTTCAAATTAATTTTGTTTTGAAAGCTGGACAGTAGCAAGAGAACTTTTCCAAATTTAAATTCTTCCTAAGTGTGCGCTAAGATTATTTTTAATCAATCTAATGTATGGAAAGGTCGATATTGTGCTTTCGACACTAATAATTTGTGCACTTCAAATCAGTCATTCCGGTCAAGTAAATTATCAAAGAAGATGGGATAGATAATGCTATGAATTTGGTTGAAGAGAAATCTAGCATCCATAATTAGATATCTACTGAATTTTCAGGTTCACAGTCCGAGCCAAAAAGTTGTGAAGGTGGATGAAGGGATACAGATAACTGTAATGCTGGACGAATATTGTTGTAAATGAGAGTCAAGTTCATTCTAACACTCGCGCTTAATCACACTCGAAGAGTAATTTTGATTTTAAATGTAAGGGTTTTTTAGTAATGAAGTCTCCTTCTGATTACGTTAATTAGTTATTCAGAAATCCTTATTGATAGTAGTTTGTATCTGATGGGAAAAATTCAATGATATCCTCAATTTTGAATCTGTTTTTTTTCAGATAATTTTGAGATTTTCTCATGATACTCTAAGTATTCAATGGAGATGTAAAAATGTGACTGTCAATAGATTTCCATAGCATATAGTTTTGACTACTGCTAACAAGAATTTCAACACAAAAGTGCTTTCGTTAAGTTATAGCCAGAGAAAGAAAACTAAAACTATTTGTTGTGTCGAGATGAAGATAGCAAATTTTCGTTTTTCTATAGTATGACGTCCATGCTAATATTTGTACAGTTTTTTTTTCAAAATTTTCTTGTTTTTCAAGAGATTCAACGGTATAATATATTATTTCATAAAACTTGATGAATTTTTCTGGCTAATTCTGAATTTTAACGAAATCCTTTCAGATGGTCAGAAAATTTACATTTTTTAAATACTTCTTAATGCTCAGATCGAATCTTATCTATTTGTACTCTAGATTATTTTCTATTTTCTTTAGTTTGCATGGTTTTCTTTAAGTTTTACTTTACAGTTGCAATGTCTAATAATCGAATGATGATGATTCTTAATGTTTTACGATAAAAATTCGTGTACTAATCTCTCAATAGATATTGAGCTCAGAAAAGCTGCAACAATGCTATCGATCACAAAAGTGAAATTGTTTTAATAATGAAAGGATTTGAACTACCTGAAAAAGGAATGGCTTTCCATGGCATAGTTTGAAAATATTCATTGAAAGATTTTTCATCTTCGTCCAACGACACAAATACAATTTCAAATCGATCTTGTAATTCAGATTGGACTTCTGTATAACATGTAGACAATTCTGGAGTCAAATTTTGAGAAGGTACACACCAGTGAGCCCTAAAAAAAAGGTTTTTTTAAATTAAATTATGACTAAATTAAGTATTTACATACGCAAAATAGATAGCAACAACTTTGTTGTCGAGTTCACTGATCGGTGCATATCGATAAATGTTACTATCTCGTCGAGCATTGACTTCAATTAAGCTTTCTCCTAATAAGTCACTCCATTTCATCACCATTTTGTATGTGCACGTTGGTTGAAGAACAAAAATAAGTAATAGTTGAAAGTTGTTTAGGATGTTTCATATACAGTGAAAAAAAAAATCGGGCTACTCACATACACCTCTTCCCATGATCAAGCATGTTTTTTCTTTCTTCTTTTCTTTAACTATAAATACACATTGGTTATTACTGAAAAGTTGAAAGAAAAACAAAAATTATTTTCTTTTAGCAAACATTAAACATTGCTTGAAAAAAGAGTCCAATATTTGAGTGTCTCTATGTATCCTTATGTACGAATATAAATCACACATTTTTCATTAACAAAAAGAAAGGTTGGCTTCATCAGCGTGAAAATAAAAATAACATTGGTATGAAAGATAATTTTGTTCTCAGGTAACGAGCACCTTTCATTGATTGCCGATGAGTCACAACCGATCATTTTTTCATTTACTTGAGTCAGTATGATGTCGTAAGATATTTCTACAGTCTGTTGAACAATAATTCGTCCACATTTGTAACTTCGTAGTACTTTATGTTCTATGTTCACACCAAATGAGTTAGACAATGTGAATGTGGATCATCCTATTTTTCCACCAACACTCACGCTCAAGAGGCTGATCTGCAGTTTCAATACGTAAAACAGAATGTCTGATCGAATACCCATCAAAGATGACATGTCAAATTATCATGCTATTCTCAAAAAGTATAAGCTATATAACACAAAATTGGAGCCATGTTAAGCTTTCATCGCACGTCACAATAGGTCGGGTGAGTGTGTGTTTTTTGTAAATCTGCGACGACACTCACACCCACACCCTTAACCTATAACTTTATAATAGCTTTGAGTTCGGAAGTGAGATTTTCACTACAAATACATCTTTATGTAATCCATCAGGTAGCAAAATAAAAGGGTGTGGGTGTTGTTCGACACTCACCCACACCATTCACATCCACACATCTCACTCACATATTACACTCACATCTATACTCACACACACACCTGTACAGATACAGATGATGATGATGATAAAGGATCTGTATGATGATTTTGTGTAAACATCTTAATATTGTCTTGGACTGATAGATTTGGACTCAAAATATTTTATTTTATGAAAACGAAAAAAAAAGCTCATAAATAAAACTAACTAACGATATTGATTCATTATCATAAAAAACTATACGTTATGTTTGTTTTGATGATGTTCCAAGTAAAAAAAAGACTCTGAAGGTTAACCAATCATGTTTAGAAATCAAATAGACTACTTAACATGACAGAATAACATATTTTAATATTCGGTCAAATTTTGAAAATGAATGGTCGCTAGCCTATGTTAGATTTAGATCATCTTCGAAACTCATAGTGTAGGCAAGAGACAAAAATGAGTGAAATGTGTTTTCTTGACTTTATGATAAGATACAGCAAACTCGACTCCAGACTCGGTTGAAATATCTGTTCTTTATCTTTTGTTATTATGGAGTTATTCAAGAAACACTCACGACCGTTTATCTCTGAAATAGTTTGAATTGATAAATGACATTGAAAGTTATTTATTAAACAACAATTGATTCGATGATTAATAAGTTAATATAGATCAATTTTTTATACAACTAATATTTCAAATAATTAAATAATTATATAACTTCTGAATAATTTTCCTTACTATCGAATCTGTAGAAGGATTAATTTCGTATGTATGACGCTGATTAGTGCACAATTGGTATATTCCTGATTGTGTCTTAAATTATAGAAGGTATCAAATATCAGTGAGATGTGAATTGTATTTCAATTTTTGATAGATATCTTCATGTCAATCAATACTAGTCTGAATTAACAGTTATTATATTTTTAGAGAATGACTTTAATGTTGACTAGCTTTTGTAGAAGTTCTTCGATAATGTATTTATATAACAACATTTTGTGATGTATAATTCGTTCACAGTATTTATAATCATCGACTTGTATAAAAGTCATTTCTCGTTGGCGATTATTTGAACAAACAGCGTGTTACTTATTTCGAATTAAAGCATTTGGGTTTTGAAAGCAGGACTTTAAATTTCCATGATCACTATGACGCTTTTAATCATCTTCGAATTTTCTTTTATGAAATTATCTATTAACGTTTTATCTTTGTTTGAACATTGTCATGAATTATAATCACAAGCTGTCCTACTCCTACCTTATTACTATGGAAGCGTATACAATAATCTGTGTACTTCTTCCTGGAAGCCACATTAGCCTAGGATCTACACTGAAAAAAATGGTACTATACGAATCGATTTTTGCAACGAATTCGAAACTTTCAACGAGGTTTCATCGAACCGAAGATAGTCTCAAAATGATTCTGAAGTAACTATAAAACTTTTTCTAAGATTTCGTAGTATTCGTCGAACTATTTTGGGTTCCACTTGGTAGTTTACTTTTTTTCCGAGTAGAGATAGAGTAGGGAAGTAAACAACTGCCAAATACTCGATTTAAGCTTGCACGCACTGTTGTCTTCGAAAATATAAGTGCATTCCACAAAAATACAAGAGCTTGAATTGATATTATACTTCGTCTTGAACTGTGAATGAATTTTGTTGCTTATATTATCCACATTCAGATCAATAGCTGCTCTGAAACTACGTAATCATGCACACACTTCACATTCACACCCACAATAAAATGATAAGAGTCTAAATGAATGAGATGAGAAAATGTTTCTACAAATCAGCACGTTCTCGTAGACGATAGAAGATGATCAGGAAAACGATAGCGAATGGAACAGATATTCCACTAATTATAAGTAAAATGAGAGCATAAGACGTGGTTGGCATGTACCATGTTACTTCAGATGGCCTCTTTGTATTGTACCAACATGGATATGAAGAATCAACCTAAATGAGAGTATGTTCAAAGTAGAATATTATTTCAGCATTTCGAGATCGTATGAAACCATTATGAGAAATACGTGAGAGAAGTTCTCGTATCATCTCCTAACTGAGACTGCTAACGTAGATGTGCTTTCATTTTTCTCTGGGAACTAGGTTTTCAAAGGAGAATTTGCGAGTACAAACTATTTATGTATACCATCAGTGATATAAATTGATGAAAATTAAGCAAGAGTTGATTTTTGCAGTTACTGCAGATGACATTTCAGGAGAAACATGAAGGAAATTCGAAGATCTTCGACTTTCCATCAAGATTCATTCTTATGCAACAAGATTGTTGAAGAATTTTCAAGTATATTGCGAGAAAAATGCAGTCCAGTTCGCTTAAATGTCGTAATTTCGAGACATTAAACCTAATTTACTACATGATCGTATAAAAAACATACGAGTGTTCTCTCTTCTGTTCATAATCGATCAAATCACTGGCGGTGACTATTTTTTCTTTAATTTCATGATGCTTACTTATACATCTCATCGAAACTATCATGTTCATAGTGTAGACGCGTAAGCTCATCCGTGTGCCATTCTCTTATGAATATGGATTAAGAAAAAATGTGCCATCTTAAGGTGCAGATTGGTGTTCGGACCTGAGATGTAAGGACATTAACTATGCAAGATCATTTTAAGAGCCTACAGGATCGCTTTGAGAATGATGAAATCGATCAAGTTGAGTATTGTGAGGATCTGCTTATTATGTTGCATTCAAGAAATGACTTTACCTCTTTTATTATGATATATATTATGTCTTACCCAGTCTCAATCGTGTTCATTGCTTAAGAAATTCTGTCAGAATTGGTCAGGATCTTATATTGGAACTTACTAATTTCTGTTTTCAGGATTTGATCAAGAAGCTCTAGTCCTAATCTGTTTCGGATCATGAAACAAGAGTAAAATACTAGAGCATTGCTAATCCTGGCTATTCCACTGGCAATGAGAAATCTCCGTCTATGGTATCTCATTGATCTTGTTACGGATGCTGATCAATATGATAAGTGACGATATATGAAACTAGAGGCGCTACATTCGTATTTCACAACTAAATTCATGACTGAACTAGCCAAGTGACATCACGATCTAACTGTTGACATAGAGTCTATGTGTGTGATAGTCGGCATGGACGCAAAGATCTGCCTTGTTGATGATGGAGCCAAAGACTTTTTCATGATATTGCTCGAAAATTAATAATAGAGACTAGAGACTAGGTACTTTCAATGTATCACTTGATGCACAAAAAACCAATCTGTTAAGGGGACACGTTCGAATGCGTCAATTGTTGTATGGGTTTGTGGGCTTTCATTACCACTCAAAAACCTCAAAAACAAGTTACTTTCACATCATTCAGTACGTATCAGGATTATTTACAGCATCTTTCATACAAGTAAAAAATACCAAGAACCATTTTTGTATACTTTCTTGACACATTTGCGTTTAAATACAACTCCTGAAAATGAAGAACTATCAAGGAATTGTGTTTCAAAAGTAGAAGGGATTTTCTTGGAATAAGAATATAAGTTGTTGTTCATTATGTTTGCAGGGTGTGGATGTGAGTGTACTTAATCTCTTCAGTCACACCCACACCCACATCCTTGGCGCATAGACAAATCTGAACTCTCTTGGGTCGTATTGGAAGCTTCGTCTATGTTTTTCTGTTATTCTATAAACAAGTAGAAGCTAATATTACGTACCTTATATCGGTTGGACATGACTTCCATGTCATTATAAGAACGTTCTCCACTGCCTCGTATAGTTTCCTTACGAGTTCCATTTTGACCTAATTCGACATGCCAGACTGGCACATGACACTTCAGAGTCCTTGCACGGCTCTCAAGTTTTATACATCTCGGGATAGTCTCGTGGCTCGCTGATCGAACGCGACAAGAATCCTGCGCATAGGAGCGCACTTTAGAACGCTCTTGGATATACAGTGAACCACCGACTAAAAAGCAGACAACAGCAACAGCAGCAAAAAAGCAACCAATGCCGAGT
Organism: Rotaria sordida; assembly: GCA_905250125.1. Taxonomy (NCBI): domain Eukaryota; kingdom Metazoa; phylum Rotifera; class Eurotatoria; order Philodinida; family Philodinidae; genus Rotaria; species Rotaria sordida. Next base: position 20,203 of record CAJNOL010002090.1, on the reverse strand, counting down.
ACAATCTTCACTAATCGAGGTCTAGAACAGAACTCTGCCATATAAGAGAATCTAGAGAAAAAAAAAGAGCAGAACAATTCATTTATTATTCTTTAGTAAATATTCTGGGGATGAAAGTAGATGACAAGGTCATTTTTTATTAATAATATTAAGTACAAATATGGGTTAAATTACTACTCTCACTTATTTTTCATAAGAAGACGAGTCATTTTGATGAATTTTATCGGCATCTGAAATGACTCGTTCTGAAATATTATTTTAGTTAGTAGAAAACTTTTGCAGTGCCATCGATCACCTTGATCACACCTGGTATCTTCGTCATAATGGAACAATCAAGTGCACACAAAATTGTCCGAAAGTTGTCTCATTCACGTAACTGAAGCATTCGATACACAAACATTTCCTAAGAAGAAGCGAAAAAAATCCTTGATAATAGCTTTTCATCAATGCGTACGACATAGAAAAACGATGATGTTGGAGGGTTTGGTTTTTTTTACTTCTCAATTAAGTTGTTTCAGTGACTTACTTAGAATAATTACCCTGAAAATACGACCGAAGTCCTCTTCCCTTTGGATTCATGTTGCTCAGCTGATCATAGATATACTTTGCAGCTACAGAAGTTTTTTTAGAAAATCTCCCATTTTCACTATGTTCACTGGTCATAGGATGTTTGATCATTTCCCTCTAGATACCGATCATTAGCAAGCCAGCTACGGACAGAACAAACGTTGCTTTCTACAAAGAAATACAAGGATGCATATTCTAGATCATAAAGAATTGATTTGTTCATGAATTTCACACCAGAAGAAAAAAAACATTTTTCAACCCTTTCGTATTAATCTCTTGCTTCATAATTTCCCCAACTAAGATTAGAGAAGGAAGGAAACGTAAAAGAGATCGAAAATGACAATACACTTGTTACCGCATCTATATATTATAACAGAACTCAAATATTTCTAGGCATATTTCACTACCAAAACAAGATTCAACGATTGGTATTGAAGAGTATGAGTATTAAATAGTAATGGCATTCAGTAGCGTCGTTATTGAATAGTAATTGTACTGAATAGTATTGATATTGAATGGAATTAGTATTAAGTGGTATTGCTATTGAATAGTAAGAGTGTTATGAATAGTATTGATATTGAATAACCCTATGTCATATCCAACAGATAAGTTAAGTTTCAATGAGAACTGTTTCAACAATCCTCTGATAGAAAATGATCGTTTATAAATTGATATAAGGTACTTAACACGTTTGGCAACTGCCAATCGGTAATACTTGTTTTTTTAAAGAACCATTCAGAAGAAGTACCTGTAACCTATAAGATGCTGGTTTATGATGGTGTCTCAAATGCTTAGGCTTTGTCTTCATGCGTTATCTTTAATATTATGAGAGACAGTGCTCAAAACAATACTGTTGTATATATGATTAAGTTTATATATGCAGAATGCTTTTTCGAACCTGCATTATTAGATTCATGTATTTTATTCAAGATGAATTTCAATTTAACGCAGATTTTGTGAGATATCAAAGAAAATCTTTCTTATGAGAATGACGTCTTCTTATTAAATTTCATAAAACACTTTGAGGACCTAAGCATATGAAATATTAATTATTATTTTCAAAACTATAACCTTTTACTGAAAAATAGTTAAGCTCAAAAATTTTGAGAAATAGATCAAAAATTCGGATCTCGTGATCCTGCAAATGTTTCATCGAAATTTTTAACAAAATTTCTTCTACCGATTATTCAGTTATTGATAACGCTGATGCTATCAAGAATCCCGAAGTATAATAATGAAAATGTCTACAGACAGTTCAAAAAAGAAGCTTCAATAGTTAGAGGTATTGCTTCGCATTATGTCTCACAATGTTAGAGATACCACACGAAGATAAAATTTAATTATTATGAGCATTATCGTAGAATATCCTTTCAAAAATTACAGATATTTCGGTTTGGTAGACTTTGACAAAGGATAAGTATCGGCTTTAAGTATCCCTGAGAAAATCAAAAATACTACTAATAAAAGATCCTTTAAAAATTTGCAGGCATTCGCATTACGTAGCCGTAAAGAAAAAGTAAGTAGTTCTCTTAGATGCTTCTTAAAATATTTACAATTCTTATCAAAAAGTAGTTAAAAAACATTTCAAATACCTTGCTGATCTTCGAATGATCATTTCTTATCAGACAATTGTTCAAACGATTTTGTCTTCATTATAGGAACTGTTTAAACAATTCTCATTCGGTTTAGACTGATGTCTTGCAGTTTCATTGATGATCGATATATAAAATTCATGCAAATGATTGTGATATGAAAAACAGTTAATGAATTAGTATTTTACAAGATGTTATTTTTCAAGATGACCAAGAGATGGATCGTACACAGTCATTTACAACATCATTTACCTCCGTATTCACATTAGTTTCTCCTCAATAAAGAAGAAGGAGCAACTCTCTGTTATACACCTTCTCTTAATACTCTCTTTGGTCTGATTCTCAGTGTAAATAATACTCACTTTTCGTGCGAGATATTCAAATAAATCTAGAATGAATAAAAAACATTATTGAATGTAAAAACATTCTCGTTTCATCTCGTTTTCAACAACTGCAATTGCAGTGTGACTCGTCAGTGTGAATAATTGCGATGCAGTTATGTATAATTGCAAAATAAAAAATTCATTCACGCAAGGTTACAAAAAACAAAATTATAGTAACGAGCAATTGCAGGGTAATTTGATCGCAATCGAAAATATGCATTATTTTCTATTAGTTGTGCCTTTCAGAGGAATGAAAAATCAAAAAGAAAAACATTATTTACCTTAAAATAATACTATATATTCGCTGTGCTGCCGAAATGATTCTACAATACAACAGAACAGAATGATTCTCTCGACTACAGGGAGAGCCACATGAAAAAAGTGCGTTTATATGCTTTCATTTTTGTATGTTTGCTTGCAGCTACATGTCCACATAAATGATTTTTCTATAAAAGTTGACGAGAGCAAATCGACATCGCAGAATCGGAATCTGTGGTCGCTTTCTCGATTTGACTGATCATCGAATGGAAACTGGAGTAACCAGAAGATAGCTTCTTCGTTATAAATTTATTCAGGATTTTGATGAATCTTTGTTAGAAGTATCGAGGGCAGAGAGCCGAAATGTAATGTGAAATTTTCGATTTCGGGTTGCATTAACCAAGAACTGGACCAATCACAAAGAAAGTTATTAGTTTTCTGTTTTTGGCCCTTTCGATGTAATTTCGAGACAGATGTGAAAGTCGGTAACTCGATCTTCAAGTTGGATTTCCAGATGTTAGTGTATGAATCATTTTATCGATTGAAGGAAAGTTCATAGAAAATAAAATGTGTTGGTTTATGTGTTTGCATGTTGTAAGCTGTTCCATCTAGGTGTAGTTCTTGAAGTCGATATCTATCAAAGAAAACTGCAATGTGTAGGATTGTATTCATGCAAACCTGTATTCAAGATTCTATAAGTCTACTTCCATTATTTTATCGAACTCACGCATAGAACTGCGAAATTTGATGTAAAGTCACTTTAAGTGTCATTTATCGAGATATCGGAATTCTTTTTAAAAAAATGAATTGTCGTTTCTGTAAGTTAAACTTCGACGGTTTGATCGAATTGAAAAGTAGCCATTGCGATATTTGCTACCAAGAAAACTCTACCAACTACTTGATGGTGTGGGTGTACACAGAAGATGAGACCGAGACTCACATCCACACCCAGACACCCACACCCGTTGACTGTCATCAGTTTGCTGCTTTTTTCCAACTTTCAAAGAGCATAACAATATTTCTATTCGTCGGACGCTCTAGGCAAAATATGTGTTGATTTACTGCTACGCAAAAATGCAAGAGTATTCGTGAAGAGAATTGCCAATCAACATAATTTTGTTAGTGTTTGTTTTTTCTATTATGAAGGTTTGTTTTTTTTCAAACGGCAGAGAATCAATCGATACTCGTTTAAGATGGTGCCTTCATCAATGAACAAGTTGTGATATGTGCTAATTAAGATGATATTTTTTGAGTAATAAAAGTCAAAATATTTTTGATGATTATTCATATAAAAAAATCATTATTTAATCGAATGAAGAAAACCGCATCATGCAACAATTCTCAATTAAAGATTTTGTATATCAAAATCAAGAGAAAATATTCATTGTTTCAGAATTTTTATGAAACTTTCTTTTCTTTCTTTTCGTTTGAATAATAAAATATAAGAACATTAGTAAAGAGAATGATATTAGATACTTGCGAGATTGTACTTAGCTTCAATATTAATGTACATTCATTTGCACAGACATTCTTTTCTGTCATCTCAATAGAACAAACTTTAATGAGCATATCGCTTCGAATCTCGAAATACAAGATTCTTCGTATTCTAGAATATAAAGATATTTATAGCAGGTGTACACATTATTCGAGTGCTTAATTGAAAATTTCCTTGCTAATCATGCAATATTTTTATTATTCGATACATTCACATTCACTATTTAAAAGTATTTAAATTTATATTATCTTATATCTGTTTCGATCGAGAACATTATCATTGATCAGATGATGTTGAACCAGTAGACCAAGCGTAGTTAAAGCGAGTTTCTCTTCGACTGCCGGTCCATGATTTTGCCAATATTCACCAAATACGCCATGTGAATCAGCTGGGTTGAGTTGAGAGACACGAAACCCTCGAAGAGCGATAGCTACAGTTAATTCATGCATATCCTGATCAGCAATAAGGGCAGGTATAGGTCCAGAATAGTTACTATTGGTAAATTCGTGAACAAAATCATCATATGTATCTGGAAGCTGACGACCATTTCTATCTTTTGCGAAGATAGGCAAAGCGAAGACAACAGCGCGAATATTTCGAAACGTGGCTCCTTCCTTTTGAAGTACTTCTCGAATGGCAAAGGCAGACAGTTTCCGAATTCGACCATCAATTCCAAGATGCTTACCAGCGAATACTCCAAGGCCAATACCAGTCTCCACAACGATTTCTACTCCTTCCTTGTTACATGCGTATAATCGTATTCTTACCATTCTCATAAGATCATCAAGCAGACGTCTTTCGTCAAGTTGAACTTCTGGATGAGATCGCACTGGATAAAAGTCTCTTCCATGAAACACTTTCGGCTTGCCTGTTCTCTGATCGAGTTCGAAAACATGCTCCCAATTTCTGATATAAGTTGTAATATCATCGACATCATGTTCTCGTCCAGCAAAGTCAATACCTGTCACCGAAACGAGTTTGATCCGATTCGGCCAATCAACATGGAGAGAACGCGGTAGTATTTTTGCATCGAATTTCATCAGGATAGGACAATCAGACATGCGAACAACGAACTTCATACGAAAAGCTTCACTGCCATTTTTACTTCTTCCTTGAAGAGCATGACGAAGAAATTCTTTGTCCATTCCTTGAATATTTCCATCAGCGTACACGACGTAAGAATTTTGCCACTTTCGAATCTCGGATACAGTCATGATAAATGGACTGTCATAGTGATCATGAGGAAAATAAATTTTTTTATTTGGATCTAATAGTGAAATAGGTTTCGATAGCTCAAATGCTCGTACCCCAGATACAATATATTGGCCATCAATATTATGAAAATCAAAATTTGACTTAAGAAAATTTTCCATCTGATTAGTTTCTGGAATACATTGTCCACTCATGGGACCCTGTTTGCTCATAATTGGAAGACTCTGTGTTAGATATTTGAAAAGACTGCGTACATCATTCATACTGTGCTGATCAACGCCAAACATTTTGCTTGGATATAGTCCTTGGTATGCATTGGGCGAATAATGAGCGCGTTCTGGGACCCTAGCATATCCTTCCTTTCCTTCTTGCGCATTATTATTCACATTTTGTGGCAAACTGATAGAGGGAGCAAGTCTGTATTTTGGCTTAGAACCAGGTTCTACACCATGTGGTGAATTAATCGAATTATCTATCCTTGACTTTTGCTTGTGAGGAGCTACGGAGTCATCTGAAAAATTGCTCCCAACATCGATTATGTTATTCGATCGCTTGAATTCGTCTTGTTTCGGGTAGAGAAAATCCGATTCACCAGAGTTCTTTGGCATAGGCATTGGTCGACGTTTATCTCTTGGATCATTTTTAGGACCTAAATAAATTTTACAAGATTGTTCTTTTTGTCTGTGTTCAAGTTGTTTTAATATTCAAAAACTAATAGATTGTTTTGTATGAAAAAAATTGAATGAGATTGAAGAAAAACAAAATTTTCAAGTGATGTCACAAGAAAATATCTCAAATACATTTTTCATTATATCTTCGAAAATTCTACATATTCAATGTTTGGTAGTAGACTATCGAGAGAAAATTACTTGATGAGAAAACTATTTTGTCTATTCTTCTTTTAGAAAATTAATGGATAATGGTATTGATGTTCTTCACTATAGATGCTGAAATAAACGATCAAAATTATAATCTTTTCGATTATCAATGTGTATTACTAACTCAAGATGAAATTTTGATTCATTTATAAACGAAATCAGAACAAAATATACTTACCTGAAACATCGTTGGGCACTAAGATGACGTTCTCATTGAAACCTCTACTATGCATTAGTCGTTTTAATTGCTTAGTTTGAATATGAATGTCATTGGCTACAATTCTAAACATTTCTTGAATATCTATATTGGGCGTTATAACATGTTTCAGTAAACTTTCCATGAAATAACCATTTTTACCATTTCCTGTTTCATTAAGTGCCGTTATATTTGAACAACTTGAATGAACTATTAGTGTTTGGGGCGTGACTGTTTGACATGTTAAGTTTTGCTGAGAATTATCGTGTACATTGCTCATGACTTTTCTGCAGCTATCGATAATGAGTATTTTGATAAGACACTTTTTCTCTATCGATTGAACTATGATTTCCAATGGAAGCGTGTTGTCCAATAATACCAAAGAATTCTCGCAGTTAATTGAAATAGCGTGGCCAGCAAAATAAAATATTGCCAAATCATTAGATTCAAGTCTATTAGCAAATTCTTTTAAAACTTTTATAAATTGGCTTATTTTAAGATTTGTCTCCGTCATTACGGAAAACCCAATACCCTTTAGAGTTTGACTGAAATCTCTAACATCATTGATGCAACAGCTTAATGGGTTAGAAACATAATCATTGATGCCAATAAGTAACGCTTGCTTTCGATTATAAGTAAGTCGTGAGGCCATTTAATCTAAAATTTGTCGGTCAATATATCAGATTCATTATAAAGGATTATGAAAGAATTAAATAAGACGATATTACTTTACAATTTTTTGTTTCCTGTTGTCCTTAATATATTCTTTTACCTATAAGTTTTTGAAAGGTAACATGTGTGAAAAAATATAAATAATCGAGAATAATTCTATCACTCGTTGATAATTTATTAATTTGAAAGTTTAGTATAGTAACTATCTCGTTTAGCAAAAAAATAAGTATAATATCAAAATGATATATATGTTTAATTTTATTTCTATATTAATTTTCAATGCTCTCAAATTTTGTCCTTGCACTGTAGGATCGATGGATAAAAAGAAAAAGAATAAGAATTATTTTATTCAAATGATCGCTTTATATTTCGATCGAATCTAATGAACTAGATACGACATTAAACAATCATTAATATAAATTGAAATATCTTATCTAAATCTCTAAGCAAATTTTTCAAAAACATGACGCAGTACTCTGACGAAAATCAAATCGTTAATAACAGATATAACGATAAGTATCTTAATATTGATTGAAATTTGTTTCTGAATATTTTACATAAAAAAAATTGAGTACTTTATATAATCATTACTTTTATTGCTACCGACTGAATTATAAAAAAAATAAATAAATAAAACTTCTGTGAAATATATTCCCAGTTAATAGTTTTGATTTCCTACTGTTAACTTTGATTCGATCAGTTATTGTTTGTAGACAATAAAACTTCTCAGTAAGCTACCAAACGCACATGTTTGTCGGCAGTATGTTAACGACAAATGAGTATTTTTATCTTTCTTCTATTGACACACATTCTTTTTTCTTTCTTCTTGTTGGTTCTTTCATAATACTGACTGGCAAAAAATTTCTTTTCTTCCGATGTAAATAATAAAAATGTATATGTAAGTATTACGACATAAACTCACAACATATAGATAAAGTTAAATTCTTCATTAAACAAGGTTTTACGAAATTAATAGACTACAGAATGTTTGCTGTGCTTTATTGGGATTTACTTTCGAAGATGATACTCATGATTAGTATGAATAATAAATGAAAAAGTATAGTTTAAACGAAGTATTTAGAATGGTCGCATTAATATATTATTGTTTGATACGTTCTTCAGCTTATACAGCCTAATACATAGTTATTTTATGAAAAGAGAGTAACTATTTAGGGACAATTACGAATTCAGACCTCATCGAATACTAAACTTGAAGCTCAACATAAGATTCTCAGAAAAGTTTAATGTAAAACTCGAACAATACTCTGGTTTATATCTGATTTATTTTTCCATTCATTAAGTTATCATTAGATCCATATACTTTGACAAAATCAACGATCAACCAATAAACTGAATGTATATCTCATTAGTGATGAGTAACTTTCCAGAGAATTTGTTCTCATGCATAAAGCGATTACTCGATTCTTAGATTCAATTATCCGGAATAGTATCGATTCAATCCATCAGAGTTTTATAGTTTGAAATGAAAAATCCAAATGTGAAATATTTATCTGAAACCTCTTTCAAGTTTTATAATAAGTTGCTTTTGTCGATCTGTTATCGAAGGAGTGCAACATCCAGTTGAGATTTTCTTAAATCTATCTAAGATTGGTTTCAAACTTAGATTAATCGATAAAATATATTCGAGAAAACAGACTTCTGAAACTCTATTTTGTACAGAACATTCAAAACAATGGAGTGATTCGTCGAAACTGGACAAACCTGAATAGGAGAAGAGAGAAGTCCGATAATAGAATTGTTGCTTGTATTTCTTTATGAATAACCTCTATATGATAAAAAAATACACGAAAACCACATTTCATAACAGAACAAAAAGCACTTAATTGCTCATTCTTGTACGACGAAATTAATGGTTTGTACGAATTATATTTTCGCGAGTTAGCTACAAAAAAAGATTATATACTAATATTCTTGTATTCTTTCTGTCGATTTTATACTATATTAATTACTACTTTGCCATGCTACTTTCAATTTTATTAAATGTATAATATAGTTATACTGTCATTCAATCAAAGAGAACAGAAAGTCCTAATGATGTTCAATTATTGAGGAGGTCTCCCGCGGTCGAGTGATTCTGCTGATAAAAAAAAAATCAAGTAATATTTTCCGCACAGTAGAATATAAACTGTGGTTTATGTATCTGGACAAAAAAAGGATTTGTAGAATAGTGCAACATTTCTTAGTTTCGAAAGTTATTTGTTGAATGTTGCTAAAGTTTTTGCTATATATCATGTATTTGGCAATCAAACATTATCATGATTTAAATGTTTTTCGATAACGATGAACGAGTAAATTGCCAACTAGTTTGTTTTTGTAATCTCATATCGTCTTTGCTCCGTCCACAAAAGAAATAGAAACCAATTGAACAATCTAATGGCAATGATAACGCATCTTTCCGACGTATCAGTACGAAAACATGACAAAAAATGCTCTATTAATGCGAATACAGCATTACAAAAAAGTTTTAGATGACTGTCATTGTAGCATAATTTCATGTGTAAGGACAAAGAAAAAAAACGTCTGTAAGATACACCTTTAATGAATGACTAAATTGATGTATGCATTATTAACAGCTTTTGATATGTTGAAGATTGAAATTGATTCTATCCGTTCAATATTAATTGCCCATGACGGATATTAGTATTTTCAAAATAAAAAAAGAAAATTTTGTAAAATGATCAACTTTTTATGAAAAGAAAAATAATTTCGAGAAATACCATGATGTAAAAATTCGAGCCTCTAGTCCAATTCTGATACCAATACGAGAACTCCGATATCGTACCGGTATTATTGTATCCACAGTTTTGACAACACTTGTCGATACACGTCCTCTATCGTATTTTTTTCTGATTGGTGCATATCTTGCTAACCATACAGTTAGCAATATTGATGATTGTTATGGATTATGGGGTGCACTTTTTAGACAATTTCACATTCAATTATTGCTACATCATACACAATATTCATCAATATGACAGGCCCATATCAACAAGATTCAGTGAATTACATCTATAATCTTTTATTCGCTGACCGTATTGAATTGTTTAAAAGCGATAACATCCAACATGTGTATCCGCACGATGTGTTATTTTCCGAAGTACTAGATTCTAAAAAATTAATCAAGGTATCACAGGATACAAATGTTGAGAGCCGTCTTCGACACTTGGCCTATCGTCTTCTTCGGAATACAGGTGAGCAAGTCAATTCAAAAGAACTCCTCGGAGTAATCATTGAAATACGATTTAACGATGGTCTGGATACATTGGCTGCCTATCGGGATGGAACAGCGCGTTATATAAATCAAAGTGAAAAAATGGTCATATGGGAAGTTCACACGGACGAACCTAATAAACTTATATCTGATCTTTTCAAAGAAAGTCAAAACGTAATTGAACGAATTGGACCATGGAATGAAGAAAGGAGACCTGCTCCAGAAATGGGCATGTGTAGATTGAGTTTTCTTGTGTCAGGTCAATTGTATTTTGGAGAGGGACCCTTTCAAATATTTAGAAATGATGCAATGGCGGGTCCGGTAATCGACGCTGGCACTAAACTTTTATTATTTCTTACTAAATCTTCTGACTCAGCGACGTAACTGAACACTAAAACTGCGAGTTCATAAGACGATTTGGAACCTCGAAAACTTTCTCCAATATAACTTCGCTTCCAATTTTTATCCTGAAAACAAGAACATTCTTCGTCTTCTATTCCCACTCTAAATTCGTCAATATTTTCTCTCTGCCTTTATCTTGGACAAATTTCGTCAAATTCTTTGTAGTACCGTAGCAGTATTTGAATCATTCTAATATGTATTGACCTTGATACTCTTTCTTTTCTATTTACACCTTCATACTTGCTGTTGTTCTTCTGTTTACACCTTCATACTTACAGTTATTTTTCTGTTTGCACTACCATCAATCATTCTCATACAGCCTAAAGACCTTCTCTTGATCGCATTTTTCGCGTGGCTTGCAAAAATAGATGCGTCTTATGTAAACATTACCATTGTATGAACTGAAAGGAAAGAATAAATGCACTGCCATATGTAATTATACCTCTTCAATCAGAACCTATCACAATCTTTATTCAAATCTTAAATTATAATTCAATTACAGTAAAACCTCTCTATTTGGACATCTCTTCGTTGTGGACACTGAGCGGATGACCTGAGCGTTTTTTTGTTGAAAACAAACTTTTTGAATAAAAACACCTTCTTATGGTGAATTTTTGGACGACATTTTTGTCTTTTGCGTAGTAAACAACCTCACCTTAATTGACTCTCATGTATATACTTTATATTTTTTTTTTCATCGAGCTAAATAAATTTGCATACACATAGTGATTCAATCAATGTAACAAATAAAAGAATCGATAGAAAACAGAACGGACTAAAAAATATAGCAGAATAGAATGAATTCGTTAAAATGCAATAGAAGAATAAACTAGGCTGGATAAGAGTAAAGAAACAGATATAAAGTGTATTGTAAAAGAAAAAAATTGTTATTTCTTTGTATACTTATAAATTGACGCGTACTGGAATTCTAACAAAAGATTTGATTGATCAAAGACAATTAATGCAATTTCCTTATTAGAGTCGCCAATGTTGATACAATCGAAAATATTAAAGACATTGAAGAAGAGGGAACCGAAAAGATACCATCAAAACTATTTGAAGCACCTTGTGCACTGCGAAAGTTGCATTTATTCACAATAAAAGAATAGACTGAACTTTAGGAGGATGTGGGGGTATAGATGAAGAGATACAATACACCCAGTGGCGTAGCCAAGAGAGGAGCAAATGGGCAATTGCCCATTTCATTTGGAGATTTGCCCATTGTAATTTTTATGAGTAAGTTTTTGTCCATTGAAATTTCACTTTTTCAGAATTGTTTATTTATTTTTGAATTAGATAATAACTCGTTTTCTTTTCTTCAGTCTGAATCACACATGCATTTTTGCTTGTTCTTTCTGTGAAGAATGAAGAAAAGACTCGCTTCTGGTATTTTCACCAGAGTTGCTAGATGAAAAACTTTAAAATCAGAAAAAAATCAGCATTTTTTTCTGAAATTGGAAACTAATCATAAAGAGTAACTTTTTGCAAACCAAGGACTATCATGTTGACAAACTTGCACAAAAAGCTTCACGTTTTTTTTTGTTTATCGGCTCATACTTTGTTTTTAAAAGTATTGCATAGTAAAGAAAAACAACACAACCATTATATAGCTTAGAGTAAAAGATCATACACTGTAAGCTAAGGAGATTGATCATAGTTGGATCAAATGAAGACTCTCACTATCAAACCAACTAATTAAAAATATGAGCTGCCAGTAGTGTGCACACACCGAGAAGAAGTTTACAGCTTGTTATGTACCCTCACTACTAAATTTTGTCAACGCTTAGTTTTCTTTTTTCGTCATGGTTGGATGGGGCACGACCATTTACATAAGAAAAAACAATATCATGCATATTAAAAAGCAAATTCAACGAAGTCTAAGACAATTTTTTTTTAATTATAAGGGTAATAAACAAAAAAATTTAATTGCTGTCAAATTGCTTTTGAATGTGCGTAATATTGCTTCTTCCTAGGTAAATAGTCGTGTTCCATCCAACCATGATGAAAAAAGAAAACTAAAGGTTGATGAAATTCTGTAGTGTGGGCTGATGACCAACTGTAAATATTTTAAAATTTGAACAATTCTGTCTGTGTACACTATTGGCAGCTCATGTTTTAAACTAGTTGTTCCGTATGTGAGAGCATTCATTTGATGCGACTATGATGAATCTCCTTAATTTGCTGTAGCATGGTCTTCAATTGTTAGTTAATACAAAAAAAAAGTCAGGAAAAGACACCTAGTGTCGGATTCTTTTACAAAAATCAAAACTCTGTTTACGAAAAATAATAAAAGTTATAGAACATAACTTCTATATTATTTTTCAAGTTTTCCTTCGTTCAAAATTCCTTCAATAAATATTTTTGAACTAAAATATGTTTACAAAATCGTTCAAACAAAAAAATAATTAGCATTCACTCTTCAGTTCAGCAACGCAACAATTTACTGATATATTAAAGCACTTGGCAGTGACTGCAGAACTCAGAAACTACAAGAGATTAAGAAAGGACAGAAGGTAGTGGAATACGAATCTATAATATTAATGGGTTACACTCGTAATTAATTCCACTAGTACAGCCGCCATCTAAAAACGTCTGGAATTCGGCAACAAATCAGAAAAATCAAAAGATCAGAAAAAAAATCGGGAAAATGTTCAAATTTCAGAAATTTTCCTGGCTTTTCAGAAGGTCTAGCAAGCTTGATTTTAACTGTAAGTTTGGGTGAACGTAAGTTCGATTTTATTGGGAAAACATTATCCACGTAAACATAGAGAAGAATACATCAAAAAGACGAGAAATAAGAGAACACACACGAACATATATATGTCTACACATATATACATATAGAGTGACGTATAGAAGAGAAAGAAGAAATCCAATGATGTATATGTAGAAATATAATGGAAAAAAACCAATATGTGAAATGACGTAGTTCGTAGAGAATATGTCTATGTGTGTTGTACAGATACATATTTGAAGAATCCTCAACACTAACTTATGCATGTGTTTTTTTACGTTATTAGTACTTTGTTGGGTGAAAAAAGTTTTGGCCTATCAATAAAAACCTTGCCCATTTCGCCCATTGGTGTTTTTCGACACAAGAGAAGTTTGCCCATTGGTCTAAAAATCCTGGTTACGCCACTGAATACACCCGCACACTATTGATTTTCGTTGAAAAATACTATCAAGTTTTTAGAATATTCTTACTTTGTTGTGCTTTTCTATACTAAATTTTGATTTTATCACCTCATATCAAACTATTTTATCGTGACTCTTTCAAGATCTATGTCAGGAAAATAGATTTTCCGGTGTATTCTAAATTTTCTCATTTTTATACCCTCAATTTACAGCATGATAATAGAATCTATTAATTACTAAACGAAAATTGAGAGGCTTATTACGTTGAAAATGTTGTGAAAATAGTCGTAACAAGAAAAACATCGTGCAAATTGTTATTGTTCAGTATGGGAACTAAAACATATAATGTTCTGTAACATATATTAGATATTTTCAGGCTGCAAAAAGCGATATTGGTGTGAATATGATAGCAACGTTGGCTTTGCCTAGAGATACATTTCAGTTCTAACTGATACTGGAAATTGAATATTCTATAAACTATCAAATCACTTTCGAGTTCAGATTTTAACCATCAGATAGATCTCATTGAGCTATAGAAATCTTCAAAGTAATACATTTCTTCAAACCTACTGTTGAGATTTGTAGGTATTGCACTGAGACTAAAGCCTATAACATAGAATATTTATTACCAAACTGTATAAGGCTTTTCGAACTAAAACTATTAGACTTAACATAGGTTTATCAGTGTGAAGTTTTCTTACCTTTCGTACAAGAAATCCAAATCTGACTCATATCTCATGAAGGATATGAAATTTTTTCTATTTTTCAGAATTTGAATGTCTCGGAAAGAAAACATTTTTTTTTCTTCTCTATCACTCCGTATATTTAGGTCTTGACTTACTTTTATTTGCTGAAAAGACTTTCGAGTACAGTGAATGTGATAGAGAATTCTGAGCGCTATCAGATTATATAATTACTTTTCTTAAAATGTAGTGTTATATTAGCAATATAATTCTACTGATCCTAATATGCAGAATTTATGCAATAATGTCATATAAATAAGTTCGGATGATTCTACGATAATCATTTGTTCTTATATCGCCATGGTAAAGTTATTTTTGCTATCATAAAATCAATTGTCTTTCCACCGACAAGATTTCTTCTGTGCCAACGATGATCCGTCAATGTGACCTAAGGAAATAAAAACAAAATCGTCGGTGGCACAGCTTGTCTGTTCAATGTGTCGAACAGAAAAAAAAACCATGTGTTGATTGTTGCACATGCATATATAAATTCATGGTTAATGGAAAAACGACATTCGCGATCAGTGTCATCATTTTATTGAACTATATTAAAGATGAAACGAATGAAACAGTAAGACAATAACCTAGTTCAAATTTCAAATACTAATAAAAAACAAAAATTAGAAAATCAAAGTAATATTTCACATAGATATATATTATATCTCATTTTTGTAGTTTCACTAACAACAATCAATTCAAATAAGTCAAATATATCTCTGTCATCATATAAATAATCATTCTTTACTTTTATCTAGAAATCTTCTTCAAGATTTAACTAATGAAATTCTTTATGAAATATTTAAATATCTTGATGTATATGATATATTCAAAGAATTTTACAATCTTTTATAAATGATTTCAAAATTTAGCTATTCATTCGAATGTTTTAACTAAAATCAACATTTCAACAATATCAAAATCAAATTTTGAATATTATTATTGAAATTGAATTAATTTTCTTGGTTTATCAAATCTATTTGCTACCGATATTATTTTTTCATCACCACATACTATTTTAAATTTTGTTCATCTTGAAATATTAACTTTTAATAACGCACAAATCAGATATTTTACCAAAGTTTTTTGTCGCTTCATAGACGACGAAACGATTTCAGTCTATGGTAGGCTCAGCTTTTTAGTTAGTTCATGGATCGAGAAATCAGCGGACCAGTGATTTGATTTATTTCTTTATAATGATAAGTGCTAAATTTTAAACTCCTATATTTTATTGTTTCAAAACAAAACAGAAGCCAATGAAGAGAGGAATAATGCTTTAAAAAAACAATACAAAATAATCCAAGAAGTAAAACCATTCAGTACCAAGTTATTTCGTTTTGTTTTGATTCTTGAAAATTAAAATCAAAACAGATGCTGTTCAAATCAATTAAATCTAATTTTTCTCTATGAATATGAGGAATAATAACATAATTAAAACTCTATTGAGTCATTGCATAGTGTAAATATGCTTTTATTCGATGCTTTTTCTTTCGAAAGAAAAAACATAAATTTTCTTAGTTTGGTCACCATTGATTTACGCAAAGATTAATTTTATTTAGGTATCAAAAATCCAAAAGTTATTTTAAAAAGAAGTTTGAAACAATAATTAAACTGTTTTATATTAAGAATTCTCCATTAGACAATTCATTCTTGTTGAAAAATAATTGAAGTTGAGCTTTTTTCATA
Source organism: Rotaria sordida (assembly GCA_905250125.1). Lineage (NCBI taxonomy): Eukaryota > Metazoa > Rotifera > Eurotatoria > Philodinida > Philodinidae > Rotaria > Rotaria sordida. Next base: position 3,755 of record CAJNOL010002090.1, on the reverse strand, counting down.
GAAAGATACAGCGAAGATTTCTCTCTCAAAATATATATGCCTTTTCAAAATCAGGCCAAATTTGAACATACTCGCGAATAAGATTTTAAACCTTCTACTGTGTTTGGAGAGAGATTTACGTTGTTTTTGTGTACTCAAAAAGTGAGTACACTATAGAATCGATCAGTGTGTCTGTCCAGTCGGTTACATAATAATTCTTCAAAAGGATAGTCCGATTGTGACCAAACTTGTATCCCAAAATCGTCTCATCAATATCTCGATCGAGTTCGAAGATGAGAATAATTCGTCTAGATATTGCTGATTTATCACAAAAAATATCATCGTTTTCCATACGATCAGTGACCTGTGCCGGTTTTCCTAAAGAAAACTTTTTCTTTCATAATCGAACAAAACTTCAACTCTTATATACCATTCGATCGAGGATTTCACAAGCTACAAAATACTGTATAAAACATTAAGAAACAAGAAGGTTAAGTCACCTATTGCAAAAATACTTAAATGAAAAGTGCCTCTGCATTTGTCTGCGTTCTTATCAATCGAAAACTAAAGCCCTATCTTCCTATCACAGAAATGATACTTAGGAATTTGGCGGAGGGGAGCAGAGAACTTGCCTATGAGTTTCATAAGCCTCCAAATCCTATTGGTTGAGTAGTAACCAATAGAAATCAAGTTCTAGGAAAAACAGATTGCTAGGATAACTTTGATGTTCTACACATGCTATGATGACTCATCTGTGTAGTTCACTTTTTGAAGTACACATAACACTCGGATTAAAATCCGATGTTTCCACATTTATTTTTTAATTAAGAAGCAAAATTAGACGACTTGATAAAAAGATGTTACCCGACATAACGTTAACTGTTCATGTTGCAATTCAAAATGCACATCTTGATGGCATTGTTACTATTTTAGTTATTGCTTATTCTAAGAAAAAACAAAATAGTCCCGAACAATAAGTTTCAACAAAAATGCGTATTCTTCAGATGGTTTTCTTGTTCAGGTAAAATTCTTTATCTCTCTCAATGTTCATTAATTATAAATCGAAACACTTATCGTTCATACAAATCGCCACGCTCATATAGAATAAAGCGTAATTATACCGATAATACGATTTTTTTAAAAAAAAAAAATTTTCACAGAACAAAATGAAACACTAAGAAAATAGCCTTAAGAATTAGTTCTTTGTCTAAGATGAGAATACTATAGAGAACTATTTCGTGTATCCAAAAATTACAATTATCATCTTAATTCTTGTTTCATTTTGAGTTTTTCTTGGAAAAGAAATGTCATTTGAATGGTAAATAATTAATTAAAAGTAAAATAAATTTCTTGAAGAAGATTCAATTATATTCGAAAATTAGTTGTTTTGTTTCTTACTGTTTTAGGTAAATATTAAAATACTTCTTTTCGATTAAGAATCTTCAACGTTTACAGTGGGAAAAAAATATTAAATAATGAATATAATATGAGACATAAAAATGCTATTTTCTATAAGAGCTAATATGAAGTTTTTCAAAATTTTTTTAATTAATAAATAACTATGAAATATATCCATTGGTTATAAAAAAAATTAATTTCTAAATTAGAAGTTCGATCAAAAATAAATACAATAAATAATGTATTTGTCGAAAATACATTTTCATTGAATAAGGAAAGATTATTTGATACCAGCGAAAAAAAAATCGTGTTTTGTGGAACTTACCTGTTTTTGAAGACAATAGTAAATGTAAGTTATAAGGCGAAGTTTTTCAGCTTTACTCCTTCTCCTTATAAAGTTACATAATCTATATGAAGTAGCGAATACTTATTCTCTATTGAAATGCAGAAAAAAAACGAGGACGCTTGCTAACAATGAATCTTATTTAAAAAAAAACCTATTGTCGTGCGGATATGTCGATTTATTCGAAAAATATTCACAAAAAAAATATAAGAAGCATAAAGCTTAAAAGTGCTTATGAACTAATTGACTTTGCTATACTTTGTTTCGATATGATCGAACATAAACCAGAGCAACAACAGCAAATAATAATTAAAAATCAAGGTCAAGTAATTTTTCTAATTTTCTGGGTGTGGGTGTAGCTGTGGACTTTTTTAAAGGTCACACCCGTACCCACACCCACCCTTTAACACATTCTTTAGTATAATGAATCTCTTCTAAAAAAAATTATCAGATATACTTTAGAAAATAGGACAGATACAAGAAAAAATAAACCTTAAGAGTATTATCGATACAAGTTATTCTAATATATTTTGTATAGTAGAGAAGATCTTGACGAAAACTAAACTGTTGTTGGTTATCATTTATTATGTTTGAATTAGTTGAAATAATCGTATTTACTCCTTATTTTCAAATGAAGTTAACTATAAGAGGAAACTCCAATAGAATTAATCAATTGCTTTTATACATGTCTACTCGCAGTTCTCATTGTGCTGATTACTAGACAAAACATCAACCAGAATACGTTTATGTAAATACATTAATTTTAATTTTCAAATGTTAAAATACAGTGAAAGATAAAGAAGAACTAGATATATCAATGTGTCTTTTCGATTGTATTCTATTCACATAAAGAAAAGACGAAAATATACTTACTCTTTTGTGTTACACTAGATAATTCCGGACAACTTCATTGGTTTTACAAATCTATTGAGATAGTATTAAAGCCTTATATCGTAGATTCAATATTGTGTTTATCACAACATGTTGAAATATATGACGCCATTTGTTATCGCGTAGGTGTGAATGTGAATGAAAAGAGAATAGATGTTCACACCAGCATCATACTTACCCTGCACTTATGACTAACCATAATTTGTAATCCTTGTAAAAATGAAAATTTCAAATCATAGCATTCAAGTTTAGAAAAAAAATGTTAATAATAGGCAAGATTCCTTCTTTCAAATAACAGATATTACCTCTCTCAGCATTTCTTTTAATGGAATCTGTAAAATATTGAGTTCTCAATAGTAATTAAAGCCACACTTTTATACTTATGCAAATGATATTTCGAAACTATTTAAAAATTTCAAACGAACAAACTAACGAAGAGTCGAATTTATGTTTTGATAAATGTCTTACTTTTAAATACATCTTAATTTTTCTAATTATTTAAGTTTATTTGAAGTAGTTACAAGTTCAAGAAGAATGAATATTGTGATAGGTTAAGACAAGAGTGTGGGGTATAGGTGTGGGTATCACTATCTCTCTAGCCACACCCACGCCCACAAAATCGAGCATTTCGAAATATGACTATGCGTTTTCGAATTATGACGAACAATTTTACGTAAATACATTCTTTTCTTGTTCATTTCTATTTAACTGAACTCATCTTTCCAGTGACATTATCTTCAATTCATTTTATTCTTTTGTCTTAGTAATAAAATCAAAGGAAGATCATTGTTGTTCAATAGAAGTCATATTCTCATTGTCCTTTCCGTTGAAAAATTTCATAGGCAGTGTTTTTGTTTTTTTTTGAAATACTTAGAGATCTCAATGTTAGCATTAATCTAGAATCTGATCATATTTATTATTGTTTAGTTATAAAATGAATCTCTTTTCTGAATTATCTAAAGATTTTTTTGAAAATAATTGACTAGAAACATAAATACAAATATTTTTTTTTAATAAATGACGTGAAACAAAATTTACTTTGCTGAAAATAAATAAAATCATTAAATGAGATTAATAGACACACTTTGTTTGAGATAATTTATCAGATGAAACTTATCCTGTAGACTAATTATTTGTTTTTCTT
>CAJNOL010002089.1:24547-47097 GCA_905250125.1 Rotaria sordida | reverse complement strand
GAAAACAAGAGGTAAATCGTAGAAAATGTGAGGGTAGGTGTGAGTGTGGAATAAATTAAAAATATGACCCACACCCACATCCTTTACTTGATTAACTTTGCATTCAATGAACCGACGTTTTTAAACTCAGGTTTCTTGTGCTGATTACGAATCTGAAGTCATATTTCTGATTTCGATGAACGTAAAATATGTATCTTCTTGATCAGAGATTCGAATTGATAGAAATGTCCCCGACCCTCCAACATTTGTGCCATGGATAAACTTTTTTCGCTGGTGTTTTTCTATTTTGAAGTAATACCTTATACGATACAAAATTTCAAGAGCTTTCAGAAAATATATAAATCATTTTGGGACAGCATGATCCAGTGTGACTAGGGTCAATATTCTAGAAAATGTTCATTTTAGCCAATAGTCATTTTTGCTCGTATATTGGAATTATCACTTGGTGAATGGTATTGTAGGATATACCGAATTATCCAATTTTGTAGAGAAAACATTTCTGCATCTTTTGAAACGTCTCCGAACTCGAACAAATGTTTAGACGCAGAAAAAATTGCGATTTGTTTTTTTAACCAAGTTCCGAGGGGTGTGTCACTTTTATGCTTTGGTATTTTTCACAGAAAAGTCAGAAAGAGCTAATATTTTGAATTTAAAGTATTCTAATGATGATCTATTGTTTGAGATAATTAAATCGAAAATCAAAATTTTAGTGGCGGTCAGTCTCATACAAAGTTGGTAGGTCCTCTCGTGAACCCTCTCTTGATAGATTTTATTCATTTTATGATTGAGAAATTCATAATTGTCAATTTCCACAGATAAATATATGAATTGATTTCATGATAATATGAATTGAAGATCAACTTGGTATGATCGCTTTCATAGTTCAACATCAACTATGATGAACGAAATCAAAGTTTATTATTAATCTTTCACAATGTATTTCAGCGGAATTATGTATGAAAAAGAAGCAATTATGAATAATAGAAGAAATACTTCAAATGAATTTTTCACAATTAACCGCACAAAATAGAACAACATTAGTTCATAGTAGGTTAATGAAAGAAAAAGAAACGAAGAAAACATTTATTCATTGTTTTTTTCAGATGAAGCTTTATTTGAAGTAGCATAGAAACTTTGGACAAGATTCATTTAATGTGAATTAGAAATAACAGATAAAATTTAGCAAGAAATTCTACATGTTGCTTCAGTAATCTTTTGAAATTAAAATGAATTTTGAGAGATTATCTTCATCAACTTCGGTTAACAAAAGTAAAACGTGAACAAGTTAAATTAGATCGATCAATAATTCTTGTAAAAAGAAATTGTTCTCCATCCAAAAAAAATTCAATCATTTTTCTTTTTGTTTACTTAAACGATGCTTTATCTTTAGTCTTTGTTCATGTTTCAAATGTTCAAGAAAATCTTGATGATTAGTATCATCGATTAGTACAAGTAGAAAAATCTTAATCTTGTTTTTTTTATTAAAAACTTTTTCTTGTTTCTTCTAAAGAATTCCAAAATTTTTGTGTGAAGAATGACTTACTATTCAACATGATTTATTACGTGAACGTGGTTTATGGGACTTTCATGAACTTAATTTTATTGAAGAATTATATCGGATGCGTTAACGAATCATACTTAATGAAGATTTCTATGAATATTATCTATATCGTATTCCATTGGAACAAACGGTTAGGAAAATATCTGAAAATATTCTGATTATAAAAGATATTTCAGTCTGCAATGAGAGGATTAACAAGCATCCTCTCCTCAAAAACTCAACTTCTGTGTAGTACATTGCATTTGAACGATACTTTCTACATATGTTCGATCCGTGGAAATACATAAATAAAAAAAAGTCAGTCAACTTCAATGTTTACTGTTCAGAAGTTCTCTGGATTTCCATATACAAGCTTTTTTCCAGTGTACTTCAATGTATAGATTTTGAGCTAGTTTATTTCGAAGAGACTTCTTTACCACTACAGATGTGAGAAACGGATTTTTGAAAGTTTTCTTTATTTGATTTTTGGAACATGCAAACCTAAAAGAATCTTCGAATCCTATACCACGTTCTTTTTAGAAAAGCTGAGCTTTCACTCCCTCATCTGATGTACTATGTATGTACTTATTGATCAGAAAAAAAAAGCACAACTCTCGAAAATAATGTATATTGAAAAAAAAAGGATTTATCCGTAGATCGATCATTTTCATAAAAATCACCTTGTAGAAAAGCACAAAAGAAGATTTTTTTTAGTATAATATTACTTAAGATCGAGATGAAGCATAAATCTATCACATGTCAATGGAAGTGCTTATCGATTTACATTGGATTATCACTCTACGCCATAGGTCACAGGATATAAGACTATTTCTACAGCTGAAGAACCTAATTAAAATAGAAGAGTAATTAATAAGAGATAACCGTACAAATCATTTCTTAAAGCCTGAAAAACTATCGAAAATCAGGGTGTGGGTGTGGGTGTAGTTCTTTCTTACACCCACACCCACACCCCAGCCACAGTCACTCACACCCACACTCCCTCTATCTAGATCACATATTACAACCAAAATCTCATCGAGATAATAGACCGTTATCACGCTTAAAGAAATGATTGATTTCAAAAATAAATTCGTCGTATACAATATCGAAGAAAAAGACGTCCCCATATCATCTCCTTCGACTGGTGAAAACCGCAGGTCTCTAACTGTTTTTGTTCTTGAGTTATTCAACAAACAGTTACACACACGGACTTTCTGGACAGACTATAATATAGATTCAGATTCATAATCATACTGCAACAACAGTTGTATAAAAAAATTTATTATAATTATTTGTTTTGCTTTCAAATAAGTAAAAGATATACGAGCGGAATAATCTGAAAAGAATACATTCCATGAACTGTAAATAGTTGAAAATAAATAAGCGAACTATATCTGAAACAGGTGTAAAACGTATACATACACTGAAATTTCTATCTATAAAGATATGAATGAATGATTATGGTTCTATCCGATTACACACTTACATGCACATCCGTAAATATAACTGACGATGACTATCTAAGCCATAGTCGAAACATGTCATATAATGCTTTGAATCTTTACTCTATAACCATACTCACACTCATAATAATTATAGCAATAATTTCAATTACTTCAACATGAAGTCGATTGCTGAAAAATAAAAGTTGAAATTAGTTTGTAAACATTGTTCAAAGTATTAAATGATTAGGTAGAAACACGTGTCATCAATGCATATTTTCTCACACCTACACCGCAAATGTTGAATCAAAATCTATAGATAGAAAATTATTGATGTCTCTTTCTCTCCCTCCGAATATATATTTATATGTAAATACTTTTTCTTGTCATGTATTAAACAAACATACTAAAAAAAACCAACAACAACAGAAAAAAAATTGCAACATATTTATATATCATTCTAAGCTTTGAATTGTTTAGTTTTTTGATAAGTACTAAACATTAATTGTGATTTAGCTGATGCTAAACGTTTTTCTAAATTTTCAATATCTTTTTCAAGTTCTTTTTCTTCATCATAATTATTTGATAGAATCGTATGTAATGGACTATTAGTTGAATTAAGAACTAGAATAAAACAAAAAACAAAATAATTAAAAATTAAATCATAATTCTATTATAAAGATATTAATCACATACAATCATTATGATCAAGATTTTTATTTTTATCCATAAGTAAAAATGCTTTTGTCATAGCTAATTCAAGTTTAAGTTCATTTTGACGATGTTTTAATTCGGATAAGCGTTGTTGATGATGAGATTTATCAGGAATCTAATTAAGCAAAAGAAAAATACATCAAGAAATATATTTCATTTTATGAAATTCTTACTATTGGACTATTCCATAAGGCATTATTATTCAACCGTCGATCTACAAAAACAAAAATTGAAAAAATTAAAGTTTAAGCTTCTCTACAGATCATCTATCTGAAATAAAAATAATATATCACGAAAAACGAATCAAATAAAAGTCAATTAGCAAGTTTTTTTTACACGATTAAAGTTCTTTAAGGGGACTCCCCTTTCCGAGGTTTCTCGAGAACGGCTGATCTCAATGAGTAGAGCAAAAGTTGTCATAGATTCAGAATTCAAAAATCCTGCCTTCTCAGAGATATTTGCGACCCAAGGGCGAAAAATGACCTGAAGTTCCCACCCCCCCCCCGCAAACTCTTATACTTCATTGTTTAGGACTGAAATTTTTTCTGCAGAAACTAAGAACAAATTGAGGTGTGTCTTTTTTTTTTCTTTGGAAAATATCGTTCCTGAGGGTCAGGAGAACCAAATTACTGACGTTACCATCAAAAAATACGGTTTTTTCGTTTTTTATCTTATAGTGCCAATTGTGTGGTAACTAGTAAAATTCCTTAGGAAGAATATTTTCGAGAGAAAAAAAAAGACACCCCAATTTGTTCAAAGTATTCACAGTAAAAATTTGAGCTCGATTGCTTGGAGTGCGAGGGGAGAAAACTTCATTTATTTTGCTGAAAAAACTGATTTTGAGAAAAACACAAACAAAATTTGTGTTTTTTGGTTTTTTCAGCATATTTTGTGATTTTTTTATATATAAGATGTGGGTTTTCAGTTCTCAAAGTGTGCTTAATCGATAGAGGGCACTTAAATCTAGCTACTAATCACGAAAAATGTGAAAACTTTGAGTCGGGAAAGGGAGAGGGGTCCGCTTAAGTGATAAAATATACTTCTTCACATTTCTATTTATCTCACAGCGATTCTGTTGAAAATGTTTAATAATCGAAATGATATTTTATGACCAACCCTGTAGTTAACTCGAAACAAGAATACTCCTAGGTAGGAGAGAATAGGTTACTTCGTAATCTTAAAAACATTTTTCGTTTTTCTCTAGCAGAGTTTGCCTTCCAATCCTAACGATCTCGTGATATTGTCTATTGTGAAGAATTTCATTTGTAAAATTTTCTTCGAATTACCTTTTCGTATTGATTTATTTCGTGTTTTAATTGAATTATTTTCATTGTTAATATTTGATGGTATTGATGCAATCATTTCTTCTAATATTGTATTACTCATTGATTCATAACCACTTGAACTAGTACGTCCAGATGTGGATGAAGCTGTACTACTTGTTGTTAATGGCATTAGATCATCATGAGAATCTAATGTTACTGTTAATGGTGATATTAAGGGTGATGATGGTGGAGATTGAATAACAATTGATTGTTGAGGATTTGATGATAATGAACGTAAACCAAATAAACGTTGAAATAACGATGGACGAGAATTTGTTTCAGCTAAACTTGTTGTACGTATAGGTACTTGAGGTTTTTTTATTGATTGTAATAAATGATTTGATATTTTTGAATGTCGATTTTTTGAAATAATTAAAGGTGAATTAGGTACAGATGGATGATAATTTTCTGATGATAAAATTTTATCAAAACGTGTTGGTGAAACAATTCTTGATAAACGTTTATTTTTTTCATCATTTGACATTGTTAATGATAATTGATCCATACGATTTAATGATTTACTCATAATTGATTCACGTTCAATTTCATTTGAATTAATTGATGATGGTATTAATAATGTTTCTAATGTTTTTTCTAATATTTCTAAATCATTATTTAATTGATTTGTACTTAATTTTAAATTCATTTTTGATGATTCATTTATATTAATTGGTTTTATATTTGATGATGATGATGATGTTTGATTAGAACGAAATGGAAGTAATAAATGATCTTTAAATACTGGTAAAACAGGTAAATGACAATGTGAACTAATAATAGATTCAGTTTCAAATGTATTTGATGATATAGATTCATCAATATCATTATGTGCATATAGTGATAATGTATGTTTTGGTGAAAGTATAGTAGGATATTTAGCTTTTGTACACATTAATTTTGAACGATGTTTTGGTGTTGATCTTAGATGAGAAATTTTTGGTGAACGAGGAGAAAATTCACGTGGACCATCAATCCATATTTCATTTTTATGATTGGAAGAAGAACTTAATGGACCATCAACCCATATTTCTTCATTAGGATGATTTATTACTGTATCAATGGAAGAAGAATCACGAGACATCTGAAAAGAATATTTATTCATAATAGACATCTTACAGATTTCTATTCACAAAAATTGTTTATCTAATTTTTATTATTTTCAAAAATATATTATTAATTCAATGAGTTTATCTTTATCTCACAAGAAAAGTTTATCTCTATAGACTTTCGAAGTTGAGTTATAATTGTTTTACTGAATTTTCGATCCAATTTTATTTTGACTAAAACTCTCAGGATATTTTATGAATGATTATATCTCTTTATGGGCAAAATTTCAAGTCGAAATTCTGCTTTTGAATGTTTCGTTATTTACGCCGAAAATTCAATAAAACTATAAGAACTTCTAATAAACGTGTTACTCAGAATGTGTTTATTTATTAAGTTCAAATGTTGAAAAAATGAAGCTGAATAATATAAAAATAAAAATCTCAAGATTCAATTTAAGAATAATATTTCTTTAAAGTTTGCAACAGAAAAGTCTCACTAGAACCAAGATGTAGATATTTTTCATCTAATCTCAAAACATTGTTTTTTTTATCGCAATTTACCCTTCATATCAAAACTTAGCAAAGAACTTGAAGGATTGGTACTCGTATTCAAGATCGTAGATATGTATTCTTTATATAGCATAGATCGAAGAAGTTGATGAGTTTTATTTAAATAATATCGAAAAAGTTTCTTCTAATGATAATTCAAAAATTTTCCTTTTAACTTGATGCACTATCAATGTAAGCGACATCGGTTTCTATAGAAAGAATTTTCTCTCAAAATTTAGTTTTGTAATACATTCATACAGAATTTCCACTAACTACTAAACATATTGATCGGCTTAGTTTTCTTAAATCTAGTGAATTTTTATTATAAATCATTTCGCACAATAAAATATTCCGAATCTTCTATAATGTCAAGGCACACAAAATTTGCAAGAAGAGATTTATTTACTTGAAACTCACTATTAAAAATAACAATACTTTCTCAAGTAACTCATCCTTGAGTACATATGTGCTGATATAGAATGTATACTTGCCCAACTGTGCTTCATATGAAAAACAAGCTAAACAGTATCAATAATCCGATCTCGAAAAATATCTCTCTCTCTTCCTATTAAAATAAGTAATCAAATTGTTCCTTTCATATAAACTATTTTGATATATATATATACTCAAATATCAACCCTTAAGCATTATATTATCTAACAAATATTCTTTTACCTTTAAACGATTTCTTTTTGTTTTAAATAACCGTTGAATTTTTGTCCAATATTTTAATTGTTTATCATTTTTAATAGTTGCTAATATATATAAAAAATGTTCATCAATATTGATAACATATTCATTTAAGATTGATGTTAAAGAGAATAATGATTGTTCATGATTATTGCGTTTACTATTATACAAAACAAAAAAATAGTACTTATAGACTACATATGTTAGAAAGATTAACGAACAAAAAAAAACACACACAAGAACGATACATGTATAATAGTGTAATTAGTTTGATATGGCAAACAACTCAAACTTACTTAGACAAATGGTACGATTGTTTCTGTCTGCTTGACGGTAAAGATAATGACAATGACATGAGAAGATTAGAAAATTCATCTTGACTATTGTTATTAGTTGTTTTTGTTGTTTCATCATCGTTATCATTTGTTGAAAGTATATGAAATTGTACAAAATTATTATTTGACGAAAGATTAATAAGATAAAATGTTATTAATAAAGGAAAAGATTTATGTTCAGTACAAAGATGATTAATATATTGAAATGTTTGAATAGGACATGTTACTGAATAATCACTAGTTAATAATAAAGATTTTCCTATTTGAAATGAAAAATATAAGAATAAAATAATTGAAAGAAAAAATATATATATCACCTCGTGATGTAAGAATATTTTTTGTTATTTCATTTGAAAATTCTTGAATACTAATACGAAGACTTAAATTTTTATTTTGTTCATTTACAAAACAATATAAATGATTTAATGTTAATGAAATAAGTGTATTTTGAAGTTGATAAACTAGAAAAATAGATATTATCATAGATCAATCAAAATAAACATATATATATTCTTACTTTCACGATATTGACCAGAAAGTATAATTAATGTATTAATATAATTCGTTGTTAAACGTGTTATACATTGATTAAATATACATTCACTTATATTTATTGTCTGTTCATTACAAGTAAAGATCTGATCGAATAGTTGATTTTGCTTGTCATCTAATGGATATAAACATCGTAGACCGAGTCTAATCTAAACAATGTGACATATATATATATAAATATATATGTATATAAAATTATCATTATCATCATCAGACAGAACAATCTCTAGTGACATTATATATGTCTCAAAAGTCATTGTCAATTCGATTCGATTCTAACATAGTCATCTTTTTCTATCTTTTACTCATGCATCCGTTTCCTCATGTGTCCAGTCCAGTCAATCGATAGAGACAAAATTGAATGAATAGAGACCAATTATCATATTTAGTTACATCGGTCAGCCAAAAGGAAAAGAAGGAACTGCTGTTGTAATCGACGTCTGTATCTGATTATTGATAAGAAAAAAGAATATATATATATATACATATATTTATTTGCGTTCATTTTTATGATTTCATAATTATTCTTTATAACATTAATTCAAGGATCATATATATATATATATATATTCAATTGACAATTATCTATCTCAATGTGAGTGTATGTAACAGAAGTCACGGACTATTTGTCACACATATATATGAATTAGCCTGAAGGACTTATAACATGTATGTATATCATAACAGTCGATCGATGATGATGATAATGATTATTATTATTATTATTATTATTATCATATTTTCTTTTTCTTACTCGTGATGATGAAATAGATTTTTTTTGTGTTAATTGAGGATGATGGTTATTATCATAAATAGTAAAACTAGACGACTGAAGATGATTGACGGATGATGAAGAAGAAGAAGACGGCTGCTGCTGCCGTTCTTGTTGTTGCATAAGTCCGATCGTATGCTTATGGTCATCGTTGATCATCATTCGTTATAAGAATGAATGCAGACTACAAAAAAAAAAGAGAAAAAGACACATAGCTCTAATTTCTACTTGATTAAACTAAGCAAGAAAGAGAAGAAAAAAAAAGAAATGTGTCATCTCTTTTTTCAATATGATAGTGAATGAATGACGCAAGTAGTAGGGTTTATGTCGAACATATTGAAGTATTATAAAAGTAAATATACATCATATCTTATATATGAATTGAACATTTTCATGTCCAAGGTTATATATAATCTCTTAACTGACATATTCTTCAATTTCATTCACTAGTTTTATATAAAAGATGACTTGATTCATGTACTATGATATGTAAATATCTCATTTATGTATTTTTCTTCTGTACAAATGATACACTTGTCTTGTAACCCAGTTCCGGTATGTGTATGTCTCTACCTCGTATGCATACTAATGAATAAGATTTGTTTTTTTTTTTAATTTCTTTATTAAATTAATTATAATAAATTTTATCGTTGTCTTCTCTCTAATGAGATTATCTTATTTTTTTTTTCTCGGAGACGATCATGACAAGACAAAAAAAAACAATCTAAAATAATGCTTCCTTTAATAGATGATCACAGTAATAAAAAAACAAAATCGTTTTCTTTTTTCTTCTTTCTCAATACCAATTAAAAATGAACACATGGTGTTATTTCAAATTGTCACTTGACATACGCATGACTAGACCTATAGGGGTGAGTTTGTGTTTATTTCTATTTATGGTCAATTGGAGGCAAGTGTTTTATACGTTCTGTATCCCGCCTTAATTCTACGTTTCTTAAAAGTCTATGTCAATAATTGATCTACTACTAATGAAGTGAATCTCTTACTGAAGGCTTTTTTTTTTGAATAACAGCATAGCGTGATCATCTGAGCTTCTACGAAATAATAATTAATTTTATCATACAAAACAATGTATTACCATTATGTAAGATCAATATTAAGAGTTTTATACAGCAGAAAAGAATTTTTCAACCTTGATTTATTTTAGATATTTAATAAAAAAAAAAGAAAATGAAATCAAATGAATAAGAAAAACGTAAGGAAGCATATGTCTGTCGGAAAAGAGAAGAAAAATGCTTTTCTTCTGCGATCTACGTTTAAGTCAACATAAAAAAAAAAAAAATCTAGTACGTAGTCAGTCAATGAATATGATGTAATCAAGAAGAGTAGTTGGCCGAGCACAGCACATCCGGGTTCAAAGCATCTTTTGATTTAACGAATAGAAAAGAAAAGAATTGTGCACACACACACACACGCACAAGAAAGGAGAGGTGTCACACAAAGGACCAAACACCCAACTAATAAGCAACACATACTTCTCTCTCTCTCGTCTACTTACTTACTGAATAGAGAATGAGAGTGAAAGAAGAATGAGTATGAGCTGGTCAGTAGAATAAATATATACAATAGAATTGCTTTTTAGCTGCTGTTCATTGTAAAAGAAAATGATTATGATTTCCGCATTCAATAAAACTAACTAAAGTATAGATAACTATAAATGACTATTTTTTTTGTTTTGTTTTCAATGATATATAATACATTTATGAATCAAAAAAAAAAAAAAAAAAGTAATTCGTTTGGTGTAAAAAGAATGTCGAGATAAACAATGATAATGATTCATTTTTAGTTCATAACCTTTCATATTCTGAGATTAAAATTAATCAGATTAATTCAATAAATTAACTTACTCCGCCTTGTTTTACTATATATATCATGTGAAGTTTTGAAGACTAGACATACATGCTGAGAAGTGTTAATAACAATAATTATAAGAAGAATGTTTAGATCATCAGGAAGTAATGCCGGTAAAGTTCAAAGAATCAAGTCTGCTCATTCATATATATATTTATTATAAGAAAAAACAGCTGACCTTGCGCGCTTATTCAATCTTTTTTCTCTTAATACGTCGAGACAATGTTCATTACTTGCGAACTATTCAACAGATAAGACACAATAATTCTTTCTTAATGATTAATATCTATATACAAATACAAACTCATCATAATCTAACTCAACTAAACATTATTGAGAATATTTCAACACGTACACAAAAAAATAGCTTACTTTGTCATATATTGATGTCTTTGTTTCATATTATTGGTAAAAAATGATAGATCAAAAATAGTGATGAAAGTAATAGAAGAGAAAACTGACGATCTTACAATAACAATTTATACGATAAGAAGAAAAAAAAAAGAAGAAAGAAACAAGACAAATATTTGAATGTACAAGGTTATAGAATAAGAAGAAGAAAAAAATATATCATGGGAAGATAAAATGATGAACATTATCAAATTGGCTTCTCTTAAATTTTCGTTTTGCTCTTATAAATGTCCAAGATAATATGAATTGGATAAGAAGATATTTACATCATTAAGACAATTTAATTTTTGATTGAATATTGAATAAAGTTTTAAAGAATAAAATGGTTTAATAAAATTAAAGATATTTGATCTTTAATACATATTTATGAAATAAGAGAAGAATCATTATTGACATTGTCTCGAAATTTTCAAGGATATGATTCTCTTTTTTTTTACTTACTTATTCAATAAAATTATCATTAGAATAATTCATTTAGAAAAAAAAAAAACAACGATAATTCATAAATTATACAAATATTTTAATATTCATCTTTACATCATATTGATTTCTACTCATCAGATGTCATGTTAAATAATATCATTCCTTATCTCTAATAATGTCAATTGTTTTATACATAGAAATTTTTCGAACACTTGAATCATATAAAACTTCTGTTCAATTTAACTGTCTATCTATGTAATGACAATCACATCATTATTATTACGTATTTCATATACCTATATATATATATGTACAAAAGACGAAAAGATTTGATATATTAATTGAAATTGAACAATATGTATAGAGAACAGTGCAATATGTTGCTTCTAGTGTAGAAAATATTTGTTTCATGAATAAAAAGAATAGTATGAATGAAAGATTCAACTATAATTGTTGTTTTTATGTATAGGATTAAGTATATATACATATATGTATTGTTTTTTTTTTTTGTTTTTTGATAGCATACATTAGCATTTCATAATAACTTGTTATTATTTGCTATATTTAATTTCATTTCGCAAAGATGAGAGAGAAAAATATAATTTTTATTCAAGAAAAATTCAATTATAACTCCCTGAAACATCTCAATCATAGACAACATTTTACATGTCATCATTATCACATATAACACTCTGTTGCATCAATGATTTCTTTTCTTTCTTTTTTTTTTTATGTGTCTGTCGATAGTAGAACAGAATATATTCTCTCTCCATCTGTTACTTGTCTTTCATTAAAATCAAATAGAGAATATGCTTCTTACAAACATCTTTTACGGCAATTCAATTCATTGTATATGAATCTACTAATGAAATCGACGTAATGAATAACAAAAACAAAAATATCTAGACATTCATTATCGTTTTAAATTCATGTTAAATGTATCATAAAATGAAACAAAAAATTTTATACAATATGTTATTTTATATATATTAATGAACTATTATAACTCTTAATTTCAACGAGACTTTTTAGTCTGAATGTCATAATCGTTTCGAGTTCTGTTACTAATACATTTCGGATGGTGGCATTTCCATATTCTGCCACATATGAAGAGTATCCACAGTATGGAACTTCTATTAATCTTACCAAGGTGTCCTTACTCCAATGACGAGAGTATTTATGTACGATCTAATTTAAATTTTTAAGTAAATTTAAATAAGTTATTTAAATTTTAATGTCATCTTTTTATGTTTTATGAATTTAAAATAATAATTATTGCCCGAGTGTGTTTACTATGAATAAATTTAATGATTGACATTCATAATGTAAAGAAAAAAGAGAACACTAATTATAAATAGTAGACAGTATGTTTTGTTTTATTTCAGGAATTATGACTTTTTCTTTTTTTTTTTTTTTGAAGACCTTCAATATGTTTTGTGTATTTATTCTTTTCGAATAAAAAAAAAGAATTTTTTAACCTCTTGTCTGTTCAGTATTATTCAAATAGTTGAAAGAAGAAAGAAAAAAAAAATACATAATAATAAATTGTAAAACTTATAAAATAGAAAAAAAGAAAGAATTACATAGTCAACTAGATTTTTCATTCGTTTGATGGCTAGTACCAATAACATTTAAATTTTGAATATCAAGTTCAGATTGATCTGATAAAATTGATGTTGGATTAAAATTTACAGGAATTGATATTGGATGACAATGAACTTGTTCATTTATGGATGATGTTTGAAATGGATTAGATTTATTATTAAATATATTTACAATAATTGATGAATCAATATACATTGGAATATAATGTGTACCAGATGGATGTAAAACAAATATTGGTACTTTTGTTGAATTATTTTGTTTATTTATATCAGATATAGAAAATGGATTATCATTTGAATTTGATTTATTACAATTTGTTTGTGAAGATATTTGACGTTTTAACTTATCTTTTTTATCACATACAACTGAAATATTCAAAAAAAAATTTGTTAGATTCGTCTTTTTTCTTTTCTCATTATCTATTTTTAGTTATAATTCTAACCAGTTAAATTTTTTAATTCAATTTCTTTTTCTTCGATATATTGAAATATGTTAGTAAGAAGTTGTTTATCATTTGTATGTTTTTCTATATATTCATATATATCACAAATTCCATTGTAATATCCCGAACGATATGTATTAAGTTTTGATTTTGATTTTTTATCAAAACTAAATGGTTCAACTAGGACAAAAACAAAAGATAAGATTGGAAATGAAAGATTATTTTAATATACATGATTTTTGATTTGATGATAATAAACTACGAATATATTTAATTGACATTTCAATAATTTCAGTTTTTTCAATACGACGTTGATTCTAATACGAAAAACAAACAAAAAAAATAAATAAATTTTCGAATAAATAATATGAAATAAATGAATTTATACTTCAGGTTTTTTATGAGGTATTAAATTTAATAAAATATCAAGACTACGATTCATTCGATCTCGACGTCGTTTTTCTATCAATCGATGAGATTTTGAATTCTAAAAAAACAAAAAAATTTATATTTTTTTCATTATTTTATAACTAACTTTTATTTTAGTATTTTTCCATTGTCGATGTGTCATATGTTCATCATCTGTCGTAGCAGATTTTTGATATCTATTATAAATAAATGAAGTTAAATTTTAATTATTCATTTTATTTTATACCTTATTTGACTATTGGAATCTTCATCAAATGGATCACTATCGAATTGATTATCAATAACAATTTCTAATGTTGATGGTGATGAATGTTCACTAGATGACTTTTTATTAGCCATAATAAGTTTTAGTCTGAAAAATGTCAATGATTATTTGCATCCGTTAGAAATTGTGATTTACAAAAAAAAAAAAATTTAATGAACATTCTTTTAAACATTAATCACGAGGATTCATTCCCGTCTCGTCGAAAAATTACTTTCACCCACATCTACACTGCTTTGAAGTAAATGAATTTAGCGTATTGCTTTTCGGCGAAACGGGAATCCATCATCACGAACAAGGTAAGCAAAAAAAACTCCCACGCATTGCTTTTTGTTTGTTTTCACTTAGAAAGGTAGAACGTTAAAAAAATTCAATAATAGCATAGACCTGAAAGAGATGCACGAAAGAAAATAGTAAATGTGTACATTATTCTATCCTTTCTCATTCTTTCCAAACGACCACATGATGCTAGTTTTACTTAAAAACATCAGTTATTTCACTCGTATATATTACATCATAAAACATATATACATATCCTTGCATTTGATTAATAGCAAAATATGAGTAAAAGAAAAAACATAAATACACGCATATAAGGATAAATTAAGTAAATAAATTATTTATTCTATATACAACTTCTAGGAATATTTCTAAATAATAACAAATAATATCGTTCGTATTCTTATATGTTATTCGAACTATACTTACTCGAATTGAAATTATTTCATCTGTTATGATTACGAAGAAAATAGTAAAAAGAAAAAAAAAAGAAAAATTTCCCTCTTGCTTTATTTGTGTTTATTAAAAACCGCAGGTGTTCCGTTGTTGTTTTTTTTTTGTTATCTTTTTACTGTCATCAGTTTTCATTTAAACATCAGATTTTTTTAAACGTTACTATGGACAATAATGATGAATATGATGGGAAACTTTCTTTTGTCAAGTTGACAGACTTACCTAGCCAAAGGACAAGTAGACGAATGACTGGTTGAAGTATGTCATATGCTTTTAAAAAAGAAAGACATTATTTTTGCATCTTCTATGAATTTTTTTTTCCGTCCTTTCATTTATGTGCAGTTTGAAAGTAACAATTGTATTCTCTTGCGTTCTGAATCTGTACTTCAAGACCTTTTTTTTTTACATTTTAGTAAAAGTTATTTTCAGTATTATAAAAGTATTTCATACGTATTTATTTAATGAATGATAGAAAAAGAAAAAAAACCGACTAAAAAAAAATTTTATATTATTCGAAATCAATTAGTTCATTGTTACTTTTAAAAATAATAAATTAAGAATAAAATGATTTAAGAGTTCATTTTTTGTTTTTATGAATTTATTTTAAATTGAAAAAATTTTTTATAAATTTGATCTTTTCTAAGAGTTTGTCTAAGGTTAAAAGATTACGAAGTAGTCATAGGCAAAAAAAAATATATTTGAGAATCTATCGAAAGTAGTTCGAATGGTAAAAACAAACAAAAATGATTTCTATCAATTCTTATAAGTAGTGTCTTTAGAATAGAATTTTTTTTTTATTCAAACATAGAATCTATGTTGAATTGTACGTTGTTATGAAAAATAAGTCAGATTTATATATTGATTTATAAATTTCGATGAAAACTGCATTATTACTTTAATCGTTTTAGTTGTTTGAATCCGGTATAGTGCAATAAATAAATTTATAGTATGTCTTTGTCAATAAAATCTTACATTAGAGAGACTAAAAACACAGCAATGTCAAAATGACTCTTCAATAACTTTTAAGACATGGATTAGAATCAATTCTCTAACGTTTTTTTCCCTTCTCTCAATTGTTATTTCGTACATAAAATTTCTTTTCTTTTTTTCATTTGTTTTTACCTGACTACTGTTGATATGTTAAAAGTGTTGAGTCAAGTCTTAACGACAAATAAAATGATTCACTATGTACATTCGAACATAAAATATGTTGAAAGATAGAAAAATAAAAATTACGATTATTTAATAAACAGAATCTAAATGTTATATGTTCATAATACAGTGTTCCGTTTCAAGAAAATTTTTGGATGAAAAGTCAGAAAATTTGCTAAAAAAATATCAACAGAATTCGATATAATTATAGATATACGATTATGTTTACTTAATATTGAAATATGAAAAAATAATTGCTTGAATCGTATTTTTAACTATGAATCTGAAGTTCAAACTTTTACTTTATATGAAAAAGTATATTGTTTTGTTTCTTTCATAAACAACAGCAACAAAAAGCAAAATGATTTAGGGAATTCACTTGGAATTTTTCTGCTTCTAAAATTCGATCAATTTTGCTAAGTATACGTTTGCTTATTGTTGATGCAAGTGGAATGGAACTTAGTATTAGTACCAAACGTCATAATTGTGGATACAGATATGAATGATATTTTTCATCACGGTAATACATGTTCACCTTTTTGATAGTTCATTTTCTTTTCTATATATTCAATTACTTCATCATATAATTCCTCATCATCTGTAGATGAATTTTCATTGCTATACATTTATACATATATAGCAGTTTGAATAAGTAGAAATATTTTGAAAAGTTGAAATCTTGTTATTTGCTGGGTCAGGTGCCCGGTTGTAGGACACTAATAGGAAGAGGAAACTTATTTCGATAGCAGGAAATTTTTGTTGTACCCAGTAGAAATTGATATAAATGTGTAGATGTGATGCAACATGTGTTATTAAATTCATCTCACCGAGATCTATCAAACTATATGTTGTACTTTTAGTTTATATCA
Source organism: Rotaria sordida (assembly GCA_905250125.1). NCBI lineage: Eukaryota > Metazoa > Rotifera > Eurotatoria > Philodinida > Philodinidae > Rotaria > Rotaria sordida. Next base: position 29,935 of record CAJNOL010002089.1, on the reverse strand, counting down.
ATTATTAATAGGTTCTAGAAAAATGATCTCGGCGATTATCATGATTATGCAGAACCTCTGTATCTCCGTCGTCTTTATAGCGGTAGTCAGAAACATTTTTCTTTTTTTCGACTATTTCCGTATAAATGGCACAATGAAATTATAAAACATCGAAAGGAGAATGTCGAAAACAAAAAAGAAAACCCTTGTAAATTCTAGATGAAATACTTTTTCGAAGTTCTGCCGACTGGAATAGATTACGACAGGCATACCCACAACATTGAAGTAAAGAGTAATGGTAATAGGGAGCTGCGGATCCACGCTTTTGTGGGTTCGGATCCGGTTGGGTTCAGATTTGGAAAGACCCGCAGCTTTCTAGATAGCAAAATCTAAAGCTCGGAAGGAGTTTGATTTTCGACATTCAACTACCAAACTTACCTTTTATTTTGTTGAATTTATAGTGCCACGATGTATAATATGCATGTGAATATACGATACATTTCAAGGTGTTTTATAGAAATATTGACTAAAAAAACAAAATTATTTGATAATGATTCATGTTCGTGTTGTTCTGTTTTCAAGTTGTGATCATTGTATTGAATTTCTGACTGAATGTTGAGTATGACGAAAAGTTTCAGTTAGAATGAATGTGTTTTTCTTGATATATCATATCTTAAACGAATATGCAAAATTTTAGAAACAATTTAGGAAACTCATCTTTTCTTGTAAATCTTTTATTTGAGGAAAAGTATATTCGTTCTAGTTGAAATTTTTGATGTATGATAGTATTTATAAGATCCTCTTAGTAGACAAAATTTCAGATCGAAATGATGTCATTGAATTTTTTTCTGATATATCCTGAACTACTAGGCTATAAACTCAGTAAAATAGTCATAATTCAAGAAGAAAGCAACAAGACCATGAAGTTTTGTCTACTCACAATCGACTCTATTCCATGACGTAAACCTCGTATCGACAGCTTTTTCTTAATTGGAAAGCTTTCCTCGTTATACCAATATTATAATCTAAAAGAATTCGGGTTAGTCATTACAGATCGCCGTAAATTATCACAACGGCGGGTTTTATACTATATTACTGACCTTGTATTTATGAGAAAATATGGCTTTGTTAACGTGTAATATTTTCAGATGTGGATCATATTCTTAGACCTAGGAAAGTTGTAAAAGTCATTACTTAAAACTGAGAATATTGTTCACGACTAATTTTTATTATTACCATTACCGATATTCAATTTTACTAATTAGTATTAAAAAGAAAATACTTACGCAATCGATTGATTCTTTCCTTTGTCTGACTCTTACTAACCTAAAGATCATAAGAAAACAATTTTAAAGATGAAATTATAGATTTTATATCGATATAATCCAAATTTGCAAGTCAATTGTTATATTGAATTGTTTAATAGAAATATTTTTTTATAGATTGCTTATTTATCGTCGAATGAATTACCAATATTACCATAGAACAACATTAAAAGAAATATAGATCAAAAATAAATAGTATGAAAATCGAAACAATTTTATTGAATTGAAAAATTAATGAAAAATCAAGAAATAGATACATTAAATATAAAAGGATACTTGTAAAAACTGCAGATACATTCGGACATCTATGATTATCTTGATTTTAATTGTAAAACATAACAATAGTCATCCTGATATTTATTTTTAGAACATATTGTTTAATTAAAAATCAAAATATGAGCTTGCATATTCACAAAAAAAAGGTCATATTCCAAGTGAAAACAAGAAATCTCTCCGAAATGAAAATGTGAAACACGGTGTAGTTGCCATTACTAATCATAGGAAGATTATTTTATTCTATTTATTTTGGAAAATATTTCTCTATCAGCTTTTTATTTAATGTTCCAAAAACGTAATAAGGAAGCAGTTCATATTATATAATGACACGTTCTTTCTATATGGTCTTCGATCGCTTATCAACAACGTTTGTCAAAGTCTATAACGCAGGAAGCGGGGGAAGGCGCTACTAAGCTATCTGTCATGCACTGTGAGGTTTTTATAGGTATGTTTGTCATAGTGCATGACGAAGAACTCGCATTGTTGAGGACGTCTGTGATGAGCCGTTTGTAATGTATCTCTGACGGCCAGTTGGTATGTTCTGTCATAGTCTATGGGGGGAAGGGGGTGGTATGAATTTCTACCCTACACACTCCAAAACCCCCTTTAGATCGTGTTTTACAAAAGTACAGTCTAAAATGGATGTCCATATAATATTTGTTTTGAACTCTATCGTGTTTTGTGCAGTTTGGTCTGTGTCAGTGAATATCTGCAGTTTTTACAGGCACTTAATATGAACACATGAAAATTAAAATTGTGTAAAACTCAATTTTTTGTTTTTCGTCCGAACATTAATCATGGACGTTGTTTTAAAAACAATTAAAATTTTACAAAAGAAAATAATAAATAAACTCTTAACATAAAACTTTGTCTAAATACTGTTCTTCCAATAAAAACAATATGTAAATTGACATTGTGTATACACAATTGCGAATTTATTTTGTTCCTATTAAGATAGAAATCGTCTAGATTCAGATTGAATCGCATTATTAATATCGCCATCACTAACATTATCATTACACTCCATAGTACCATATTGAGCTTGTGTAATCAAATGAAACTAATAGTAGAAAAAGAAAATATTGAAAAAAAAGCAAAACAAAACGAAATCTTTTTTTCACATACTGATGCACTAAACTCAATAGGACTTTCTGAACGAGCTATAGCTTGTTGTTGTAATTGAATATCAGCAACCATTTCACGTCCTTGAATAGTAACATTAGCACGTTCAAGAGCAGCAGGAAATCTAATATCATTTGCAATTTCATTTAATCGTTGTATTATCCCATTGGTCAATGATCGTGTACTATTAAGTATATTTGCTAAATTTTGTCGAATAAATTCACTAATCGGTTCATTTTCAATAAAAGTAGGTTTTGTACCATATTCATCTGCAGTATCATCATTTGATTCATTTTCAAAGAAATATTTACTCACTGAATTTGGAATAAATGTTTCATTTCCAATGAGATATACTCGAATTGGTGAAAGATTTTTTACATAATTACAAAGAATGTCTGCATATGGATTTTCATAAAAATTACTACTTGTATTTGATGATAAATAATCATAAATTGTACAAATTCTTGGTTCATAATCTCCACATAAATCATAACCTAAAATTAAAAAACACAAAAATAAATTATTTTACAAATAAAAGGTTTTAACTATTAATTTACATAAATGTATAAGACGTTCTTGAAAATCAAATAAATTTTCATCATTTGTATTCAATGGAATAATTAATACATGACAAGCATTGATCTAGAAAATTTTTTATTGATATTTTTAAATCTAATTTTAAATAATTAAATAATACCTTTCCATTGATAAAACGTTGTTGTTTAAAAAATTTAGCTTTCTCTTTAAACATAAGTGCAGGAGCTACTTGATTCAATGCGAGTAATTTGTTATATCCATCTTCAAAAAATTGAACAACACTTGACTTAATTTTATATGCCATAAGTTCTTTGACAACCGGATAAACATTATCACCATGAAATATTAAATTAGATCTCGGATTTATACATATAAAAATAGCTAATATATGACGTTGTGTTCTGAGATCTTCTAAATCTACATGTGAATTTTGATCATTTAAATCCAATAATAGAATAAAAGTATATGAATTCGAACGAGTAATTACATGATTTTTAAGCTCGTTAATATTAGAAAAAGTTTGATGATCTATCCCAGGAAGACATATTGCTGTAGATTGAGTATTAGTGGATGAACGATATTCTGCTATTTGAAGATCGAACAACATTCTTAATAAAAATTTCTAAAACAAAAAACAAAATAGTTGAAAAATATAAAACTTTTTGTCGTTTGTTTTGACATAAAAACACAGGTTTCTTTGATAGGAAGTAAAAGAAAAAAATCTTTTACGAGTGATTCATACATGTTGGAAAAACAAATATTTTTTTTGACTTGTTGGTTTTTGCCAAGTTAAAATATAATGCAAAGTATTTTAATGTAATAATCTTTTTAGAGAAAATGAAAATATAATTTTTGAAATTTTCATCTTATAGATGAATTAATCTGACTTCTAATATTGTTTTATACAAATCAAAGAAATACTTTTTATTGGTTTACGTTATCGTATGACCACTTTCATGAAGATATTTCTTATCGCAAAACAAAATAAAAAGCAAAATATTCTTCGATACCTATATTTCGAACTTCGATTAATAATTATTTTTTTTTTTGCCATGCTTTTCTATTATTCTTGGATAGAGCTTATTAAGTTACCTTTAATATTGTTGTTTTTTTGATATATTCATACAATATTTTTGTTTTTGGTAACAAAAATTTTGTTGAAAAAAAAAACGTCAGAAGAGCGTATGAAAATTTAAATACGCCAAAAGCATCAAATTTCGACGACATCAATATTTATGTGAGGTGTGTTTGATTTTACTCATCATATATTAAGAAAAAAAAAATTATACATGTTTCTTGAAAAATATTGTTTGATTGTTAAGAAAATCAATTTTTTTGACATGATAGTAAAACGTCATAAATACAAGTTTATATGTAAAGATTTTAACGATCGGAACTTCAGTTACAAATGAAGTGAATATCATATTCAGAATCAACACGAAAATTTGTATCTAATAGTATACTCAATACTTAAAAATAACTTTCGTCATATTGCGATCTTAGAAGAAACCACAGGTCACAGTATTTGAAAATAATAGCGAAGTGTAAGGACCGAAATTTGACGAGTTTATTTTTAAGTATTGAACATACTAATTTTCGTGCTGATTCTGAATATGAAATTAGTTTAATTTGACACTGAAGTTCAGAGAGTCAAAACACTCTGAATACAAATCTATATGGATGACATTTTGATATTACATCGCAAAAGTCGATTTTCTTAACAATCAAACAATATTTTTCAAAAAGCATGGATCTTTTTTTTTCCTAACTCTATGGAATTTACTTTTCCCTTACAAAAATCTTTTTCTATTCATTTATCCTATTTTATTGTACATTTCATAGTAGCTTCTTTTCTGGAGATTTGAAAGATTTTGAGAAAGATATATCATAGACAATATTACAAAAGTTGAAGTATAGTTGACATACAAGTGATCCTTCTATTAGTTTAATCTTTCGTTAGACCGTAATGAAATACTTGAATTTGTCGACTTTTGAAATATTGACTACAATATATGGTTCCAAAAATCTTTGGAGTATTTAACAAAAACAGAAAAAAAACGAAAAACATGACTTTTTCTAACCTTCTGAAATGTGAATCGGATCAATTCATATAATCATCAATGCGATCAGACTATAGATTTTAAGAGTA
>CAJNOL010002089.1:14161-24447 GCA_905250125.1 Rotaria sordida | reverse complement strand
TCATGTTTTCAAAAAAAAAGAGGATTATAAATACTCTGCTCTAATACATTGGAAAAAAATTTGTTGTTGACAGTAAAAGAACAGTAAAAAAAAAAAAGCGCGTTTAAATGCATCGCAAATAAACATGTCATAAGTATACAAGCAAATGCATATCAAACGATCCTATAAATAGAATTGGTTGAAGAGATAAGATGCACTGTATACATAAAATCATGTATTTAAACGCAAAAATATCGTTCTTTTTTTCGAAAAGTTGACGTTGGAATATTTCGGTTTTTTATACACTTCTTTCTTCATGGACTATATTTAAGTGTAAATATGACTGCATTAATATGTAATATAAATAATCATATGAGGATGGTATTGTTGGACATAGCAAAGTTGTGAAAATCTTTGCTTAAGACTCAGAATATGGAAAAATCGACGAATAAGAAGAAAATATTATATTTCAGTGATTATAAATTAAAATAAATACTAAGAAAAACATTTTATTGAAAAAACATCTATGTTCAACTTGACTGATTATATTTTTCAATAGTTAATTTAATTTTACTATTTAATATCAGAAAGAAAAAAAAACTTATGTAATCAATTCATTCTTTTCTTAGTCTAACTCATACTAAACTAAAGATCATAAGAAAACAATTTAAAAGATGACATTGTAAATTTCATCCCAATATAAATCAAGTTTGTAAGTGAATTTCTATATCAAATAGTCTAATATAGAAATATTTTCTATAGACTCCTTATTCATCAGCGAATAAATACCCACTATTATTATCAAACAATACAAGAAATAAATATGGATGAATTGCAACTTTATTGTATCGTTTTGAGAAAAAAATTTCCCGATTTTAGAGATTGGGAGTAGTGCATCTTACTACACTATATGAGAGATGGATATGAATAAATTTTCCCGACTACCACTGTTAAATTGAGTATAGATCGTGTATACCCATCTTTCACAGCAAATTTATTAACTCGTGAGGAATGAGTTAGAGTTAGTTCGTGTGAGTAGTGATAGTCATTAAAACATGAAAGCAACTAATATGCCCTTTACTCACCTTGATCTCAGTTACGGGATAGTTATCCACATAAAAATCTCATCTGGCACTTTTTTGAAAAAATCTCGTGTGACATTTTTACACTATTTTCCTCTCTATTATGCGAAAGGAGCATTTTCTAACCGTGATATTTTCAGCAATATCTGACCACAACTAACAGATAAAATGATAAAAATTTCAGCTCAATCTGTTTTAATCGACAAGAGTTAATACGACTCACAAAGTATCAAATCTCGTGTGACATTTAGTGTGACAACTATATTTTCAAATTTTATTTAATGTCCCTTTCTTAACAAGAATAAGTAAAACTTTCGAATCGTCTTTGGTAGTTCTATTCCCCGCTGATAAACTTTCATTCAAAACTAATCCGACAAATCTTGAATGCTTTGTTATATAGCAAAGATGTTTTTAAATCTCGTGTGACATCATATTGACCATTGACGGTACATCTGATATTCGGAAAAAAAAATAACATAAACTGCGGTGAAAGAACCAGCCAGTCTCATATCCATAGTGTATACATTGTCCACTGTGAATGTCAACAACTTTCAAAATTCAAATGACAAGAAACCAATCAGTGATGGGTCATTTCCTGTCCATAGGTGGCAGTAGAAATCAGCCATTTTAACCTTGTGTATGCATTACTTCGGGATAGGCTAACTATAGATTCGTGGTTTTTTGTGTGGTAGTGAGCATCAACTACGAAAGTATACTCCGAAATTTTCATAAAGATTGGCCTAAAGGAACTGGAATTATTAGTTTTATATATGGAACTACGAACGGTACAATAAAGTTGCAATTCACCCATATATTAAATACAAATAGGATGAAAATTGAAACAATTTTATTGAATAGGAAAATTAATGAAAAATCAAGAAATAGATACATTAAATATAAAAGAGTGCTTGTAAAAACTGCAGATACATCCGGACATCTATCATTGCCTTGATTTTAATTATAAATCATAACGATAGTTACTTTGATATTTATTTGTAGAATATCTTGCTTAATTAAAAATCAAAATATGAGGGCCCATATTCACAAAAAAGGTCATACTCCAAGTGAAAACCAAGAAATCTCTCCGAAATGAAAATGTGAAACACGGTGTAGTTGCCATTGCTAATCATAGGAAGATTATTTTATTCTATTTATTTTGGGAAATATTTCTCTATCAGCTTTTTATTTAATGCTCCAAAAACGTAATAAGGAAGTAGCTCATATATTATAATAACATGTTATTCCTATATGGTCTTTGATCGACTATCAACAACTTTTGTCAAAGTCTATGATGCGGGTAGCAGGGAAGAACGCTGCTAAGCTATCTGTCACGCTCTGTGGCGTTTTTATAGGTATGTTTGTCATAGTGCATGACGAAGAACTCGTATTGTTCGGGATGTCTTTGATGAGTCGTTTGTAATGTATATCTGATAACCAGTTGGTATCTTCTGTCATAGTCTATGGGGAGAAGGGGGCGGTATAAATTCCTACCTTATACACTTCAGAACTCATTTTAGATCGTGTTTTACAAAAGCGCAGTCTAGAATGGATGTCCATATGATATTTGTTTTGAACTCTATCGTGTTTTGCAGTTTGATCGGTATCAGTGAATATCTGCAGTTTTTACAGGCATTTAATATGAACATATCAAAATTAAAATCATGTAAAACTCAATTTTTTTTCCGTCCAAACATGAATTATGGACGTTGTTTCAAAAACAATTAAAATTCCACAAAAAAAATAATAAATATATTTTTAGCATAAAACTTTGTCAAAATATTGTTTTTACAATAAAAATAATGTCGATTTACATATTGTTTAGATACAATTGTCAATTTATTTTGTTCCTATTAAGATAGAGATTGTCTAGATTCATATCGAATCATACTATTAATATCGGCATCGCTAACATTATCATTACACTCCATAGTACCATATTGAGCTTGTGTAATCAAGTGAAACTAATAATAGAAAAAGAAAATGTTAAAAGAAAACAAAACGAAATCTTTTTTTTCACATACTGATGTGCTAAACTCAATAGGACTTTCTGGACGAGCTCTAGCTTGTTGTTGCAGTTGAATATCAGCAACCATTTCACGTCCTTGAATAGTAACATTAGCACGTAGGTGAAGTTAGCACCATATTCGAGTAAAACCTTCCCATATTCGTTCAGGAACGTGTTCCAAGTGTTCCAACCCAGTTTAGGCATGCACCGAACCCGGGTAGTTCGGGCTCGGTGCATGCCTAACCCAGTTCCAAGTAGAACTCGACGAGCTCTATCTAATGGTAACCTTGGATCAATCGTAATCCAAACCATTGCTGAGAAAATCGCCCAAGTAGAACCCGACGAGCTCTATCTAATGGTAACCTTGGATCAATTGTAATCCAAACCATTGGTGAGAAAATCTCAAAATAGTACCTTTCCACTATGTGTATGATCACTAAAACCTTCCCATATTCGGGTGTGGGTGTGTGGATGTGGGGTGTGGGTGTTGGTGTGGGCGTGGGTGTGGGTGGGTGTGGATGAGTGTTGGTCTGAGTGAGGGTGCACGTATTGGTATCAGTGTTTACGAAAGGATCAACCACATTCACACCCACACCCTTTTTTGTATGAATATTATCAAGTATTAGTATTTCGAGACGAATAAATTTTTAAACGAATATATTGAAAGCTTATTTATTTCAATTGCCCAACAATACGTTTTATATTCCTTGTCAATTTTTTTTTGATGACTCAAAAAAAGATTCATTTTGTTGTTTTTACTGCGATCATAAAACAGAATCAATAATCATTTTATTCGAGATAATCATAATTCGTATTATTTTATTTCTTTTATTTTTGTCAATCATTGCTGTCACTATCTGACAAGAAATCGAAGGGAAAGAAAACAGCACGTGTGTCGTCTCTTTCACACACATCCTTATACATAAGATGATCAGCGACGGATCCAGGTTTTGTTCTGGGTAGGGGCGGATTTTCAGTTTTTGCTATGACATTCGAATGAAACACATACTACAGAGTATAGAACGTTAAGTGTATCACAATTCTTTTATTTTTGCTGTTGCAAACTAACCACACGAGACTTTGAGTAAAAAGCTACTGTTATGAAGAAAAATCAAGTTTTCTTGAATCCTTTGATGCGAACCGATCAATCACTCTATCGATATCAATGGACAGATTGGGATGGATGAACATGAGCACCAGACCGTTTAGACGGTCCTCACTCATTGTGGAAGGTAGATACGATTTTAGAAGTTTCAAGGAGGAGAAGCTGCGTTCTCCTCTAGCAATTGTCATCAGAAGTGTTGCATAAACTTTTAAAAACATTATGATGCTGGGAAAAAACTTGGCGTTGGTAGCGCGGAAGGCATCAGTGGCCGTGATTGGTCGATCAGCTGGCTTCTTTTGTTGCCATTTCATTTTGTACAAATCAAATTCTGATTCGAGTATGCTAACTGACCCAGGCAACTAGAACCAGCAGTCACGATCACGATTTCGACCTTGCTCAAGGGTCTCATCAGGTGGCATAGTCCAATTCCATCACAACCTAAGTCGTGATAGAAAACCGAATGCTCAACTCTTATCTAAGATAAGAGAGAACCGGTGTAAAGATGCATGACTGCAACTAGAACAAGCAACCACGATCGCGATTTCGTCCACCTGATGAGACCCTTCAGCAAGGTCGAAATCGCGATCGTGGCTGTTGGTTCTAGTTCTAAATGAAACCATAATAGATATCATCAGAAAAAGGAAACTAAGATTGTTTGGTCATATCTGTAGAATGGACGATAATAGGCCGATCAAACACATCCTATTTGCAAAAATGAATGGAAAATCTCGAAGAGACTGTCCATGCAGAAAGTGGATGGACGACATCACAGAATGATGTGAACGCAGTGAACAAGACTTGTTCCATCTGGCACAAGACCGATGGATATGGAAGAAACTAGTCCGAACAGCGGTTGGCCCCAACGGGCGATAAGCCTATAGGACATCATGAATCCTGAATCATGAAAAAAATTGAAGACATTCAATCTAAGAGATACACTGAGACGAGTCGCAATATTCCGAACAAAAACGTATATTTTATCTTGATAAACATGACATATTTCGTGTGTTATTGTCAAGAAAAAGAGGACTCTCTTCTATATGATGTTAAACAAAAATTTTGAGTATTTGTTAATTCTTTTCACTTTCATTCTCTTTCAATATAACGTAATCATTATTATCAACAAGACCGAAATCAAATCCAGCAATGTCTTTTGAATAGAGACGAAACATCTCTAATAAAAATTAGCTTCTTTATTTGGTTCTTTTGACAAATGTGTCCAATTGTAGGTTTTTACACCGTGTAAAACTTTAAACTTATTCTAAAATGTTGAAGTACGGTTTTTTGAAAAACTTCAGTAGTTTTGAAAGATTTCTAGATTTCGAATTCCACTATATAACTATATTTTCCTTCTTTCTGAACATGACTTATAAGAACAATGACTATCAATATAAGATATAAACGAAAAAGTACAGAATAAATATTCGTCTATAAATTAATTAGTTTATTCTTCATTGACACACTATTTTTGTCACCGAAGTCATTCATTCATTCATTCATTTACTGAATGACATCAACGGACACAAATAAATATATGTTGTAGCTAAAATTAAAATTCAGTCAAATTTTTTTTTGCCTAGTCAAAATTGAAATTTTATTTTGATCACAACATATATATATATATATACATCATAAGAAAAGTATTCGTCACAATCAGTATGAATCAGTGTAACATTAATCTTCTTGATCTTCCTACTGAAATATTAATTACCATTTTTAAAAAATTAGATAATATTGATATTCTATATTCATTGTTTGATGTTAATAATCAACGACTCGACAAGATAATAAAAGAAAATATTTGTATTCATACTCTCAATTTTGTATCAACAACGTTAACTGATGATACTTTATCGATTTCTGATCGAATACTTGATCGATTCTGCATGAATATATTGCCAAGAATCCATTACAATATTAAATCTATTGTTCTTAATTCATTATCTATGGAACGTATTCTTCGTGTTGCTGGTTATCCTAATTTAAGTGAACTTAAAATCTTTAATTTTAATGGTAAAATTGTTTCACATTATTTAACAGGTAAATAACTTGTACACTAACCTAGATAATATCTATTTTTTATCTAGTTGAATCACCACTTCGACGAATTTTTCAGCGACAAATTACAGATCTTATTCTTGTATTTGAAAATTCTTTTAATGAAATATCATGTGAACATTATTCAACAGATATATATGGATTTATTTTTAAATTCTTCGAAAATCTAAAACATTTATCTATTATTGGATCATACTCGAAAAATTTTCCACCTTTAATACTTTGTAATTTACCTTCAACTACTTACTACTCTTCAACACTTTACAAATTATGTATTCATGTTATGTGTTACGATGATTTACTTGCTTTACTTGACGGTCGTCTCAAACAATTAAATACATTGAATGTTGTTATTATAGATGAGGATTTTCATTCAACGAAGGTTTATAATACGGTAAGTTTAAACATTAGATTAACCTTTGCTAGGATCGCCATCTATATAGAAGTTATATAGATGGTAGTGTCCTGCGGGAACGACTTTTTTCTCTAATTTTCCCATTTAGACTTAGGGAATGGGAACAAAGTTAAAAATTGATGTTCCCTAAATTTATTCTATCTTATTTCAATATAATAAGAATATTCCTATGTAATAGCTGTTTATTTTTGATAACTATTGTTATTCATATACCATTAACAGAAGAATAACGAATTTCTATGAACAAAACATAGACAGATTCATTTATTCTTAACTAAATCGTAATTCAATCATTACAACTATTATTTTCTTTTTCTTCATCATCTCCGAATGTGATATTGTCAAAATCATCTTGTGATACATCATTATCATCATCTTTTTTTGAATACATTTGTTTTCTCATTGGTGTAGTTGATATGCTATTATTTTTTCGTTTTTTCATTTGTTCAATTGATGGTGGAGATAACTCTATTATTTGTTAAAGATATTTCATTTATTTAATATAAACAGAATTGAGCAGAACTGTCTTTATACTTGTAAAAAGACATCTCAGTAGGATGTTTAGCCAAATGTTTATCCAATCATCATAGTACTTTTAATTTATTTAATAGTACGTAGCGAGCAGCTGATATATGGCAACAACACTTTGTCTCATAAATGTATAGAGCTTTAGAAAACCTTAGAGAATGGGAATAAAATTTTTTTTAGGGAATGGGAAGAATTTTTTTTTCTTCGGGAATGGGAATAGGGAATGAGAACCAAAAAACGTTGTTCCCGCAGGACTCTAATAGACGGACGATCCTTTTTCCTCTTTCATATAGTCAGATATATAGTGTAGTGTGTATGAATGCCTGCTGGATATATAGCCGGTGGATAGGGGTGTGCTTATTGTTATCTTTTCCCTTTTTTTTTTGTTTGTTTTTTTTTCTCTTTTGTAAACAAGCTTTGGGTTTTTGTTTTTGGAGAATAAAAGAAAAAGGAATCTAACAATCATTCTTTAAAATTTTAATCGGTAGTAATACAATTGATTTATATTTTCTAGAATAATTTACCTGATTTGAAATATTTTAATTTACAATGTAATTGTTTAACTGATGCATATTATAATAAAATTCTACCACTTTTACGTCGTATGTTAAATATTGAAGTATTAAATTTAAATCTTATTCTTGACAATCTAACAACATTTATTGATGGTAAACACATTTATAATGAAATTATTGTTCATATGTCAAAACTGAATAGATTTAACTTTTGTTTTTGTAACTTCATCGAATTGGATCATTTAGTTCATCATTTATCTAAAGATGATATTTTACAAACTTTCAATAACATAACAGATCAACAAGTAGATTGTATGATAAAATATCGAAATTTTGATATCAAATATCATGTGTTTACATTACCGTTCATCTTTGATAATCTTTATTATATTGATAATACATTTTCGAATATTATTTTCAATCATGTTTTATGGTTGGTGGTGGACGATGGAATTCCATTCGAACACGAATTCTTCATGCGGATTTCTTGGTCTTTTCCTTTTCTTAAAGTATTGCAGGTGTTTAATATTTCTCCACAATCCCCAATATTAAACTCTAATGATAATCAATTATGTTCAACAATTATTAAATATCCTTATCTTACTTCGCTCGATCTTAGATTTGTTCATCAGGATTATGTCGAACAATTTCTTAACGATAAAAAAACACATCTACCGCGTCTAACCAAACTTCTAGTTAATTATTATTACTTAGAAAATGTCACGAAAAATTTTACAAACGATAGAACACGACTCAATTGTATGAAAGTGAGACAATTAAATTTAGATCCTATAATAAATATACATTCAAAAGATTTCTACGATTATTTTCCTTGTTTGGAACTTTGATTTTATTTTGTCTTTAATTTAATAAAAATGAATCTTGAAAATGTTGAACAATAATTATTAATCATATATGCTAATTAACTTGTGAGTTTTTCTATTGCGAAAAAATAATGTTTTTTTATAGTAGGTTGTGGCCAATCGTTGTAAAAATTTCAGGAAGAGAAAAATTTTTAAGAGTCACACAACTCGCAGAAAAATACTCAATCCGAAAGTTGTGCAGACGTACACGAACCTTCAGAACAAGTCTATTTAGAGATAAAAATTATAGCGTTATATGAAGATCGAAAAATTTTGTTCTTTACGAAATCTCATCCTTTGTTTTCGAACGTTGCAATGTTAAATTTCTTATAGCTTATAACTATAAAGTAGTATAAAATATTCGTAGATATATTCATATTCGAGTATGCAATTGTTTGAATAATATTTGGGGGGTCGCAGCGGGTTAATATGCAAAATCAGGAATCATACAAGAATTTTCAAGACAAAAAAAAAATCAGGATTCCCAAAATATGGCACTACTCATCGAAAGTGCACACTATTTCGCAATAGAAATTACGAAATGTCAAATGAAATTCATTCTCTACTCTATTCCAGCAGTTTGCAACATCCTTAAAACAGGAAATCGTACCATTTTCCGCAGAAATCCGACACTCCATATAATTTTAAGAGGAAAATGTTCTTCCATTGCTTCATTATTTCGAAAACATAACAATCACGTAACATAGCTAGTTTAAGCCTTAGTGAAGCAATTAAACAAAGCGCGAAATGACAAAACAAAAACGCTGAAACATTGTGATGATTTTCAACCCGTCGATAGAAAATCGTACAGTCAGCATATGTTTCGTCCTAGAAGGTCGAGTATCAGCAGAAGTTGTCAATTCCAAGTGGACATTGTTGAAACATCCTCATGATGTCCCAACGATGTCCTCTCGACTAAATTAGAATAACTCTAAGTTGCTTCGCATGTCTGAGCCTTTAGGACCAAGTTATGACTACCTTATTGAATTTTGGACCTATGACGCCAGATTATTTGCAATAGGAAATATGCGAATTTCGACCGGAAATTTTGTCTATAAATAAATCTAATGGTCAGTAAGATACTTTAACAATTCCAGACAATACGAATCCATCCTTCTTAAGATATTGCATATCCAAATATTCCGATTTTTTGCGAATTTCTGAGACATAGATGGTTTTTTGAAAATTAAATATCTCAATGATACATTGGCTTTCTTTGAATCTTTTAATGCATCCTAGTGGCCATTAGATTTATTTATTGACAAAATTTCAGATCGAAATCTGCATATTTGCTTTTGCAGATAACTTCGTGTCATAAGTTCAGAATCCATAATAAATTAATTCAAGGAGGAAATATCAGAAATCAGATTTTTGTTTTTTGATTAACTGATTTTTTTGATCAAAATATGATGTTTTTGATTGAAATCAATTTAGCAAAAAAGTCATATTTATTAACGATTGCTTGAGCATGTTGCTTATTATTTTGTTCGCAACACGATCTAGATAAGCTGGACGTTAGTTAAATAGTTTTGTGTGCTTCTGGATCTAGGATCTTGTGGATCACAATGCTAGACATATTTGTTGAAATATACACCTCATAAAAGTGTAGCTGCTTTATCAGATCATACTGAACTCTTAAATACTTCTAAAATTCAGTTAAACAAAACGAAATTTTACTTAAGGCAGTCCAAAAATAGTGAAATGTGAATCGGACCAATTCATATAATCATCAATGC
>CAJNOL010002089.1:0-11867 GCA_905250125.1 Rotaria sordida | reverse complement strand
TTATTGTTATTAATAACAATAACTTTTTTGTTATTATTATTGTTATTAATAACAACAAGATAACAATAACTTCTCACCCCTAATCTAAATAAATATGAAAACTTTTCTTTTATGTGGCATTCGATAGAGCACACTAGAATGTATGATTTGAGACAAAAAACTCAAAATCGGAAAAACTAAATTTTCGGGGTCAAGAAAGAGGGGTGTACTTAAATCAATTAACTTATACTAAAACTCATTGAAATCAAGTCTTGTCTCGGTGACTTTTTGGAGATAAATTTCCACAGAAAAATCGTTCGCCATTTGAGAATACATATTTGGAAAGAGCAAACATTTCTCAACAAAGTGGAGTGTTTCAGAAAATTTTAGAACTTAATTTAAAGAATTGGCGTGGGAAGAAATGACCAGGACTAGTGGTGTAACCAGGATTTTAACAAGGGAAAGGCTTATAACTGGGCAGACTCTCTGGTGGGGGAGGCTCAGGTAGCCGGACTCTGTCTGTCGGAGGAGCCTGTGGCGAAGTTTAGCTTGCGTGACTTCGATCATTGTGGATAGGGACTCAAAAATTCGGTAGGAGAGGGGGGGAGGGTGTGGACAGCTTTTCTAACCACACCTTGGTTACACCAGTAATCACGAAAAATATGCACATCTCTATTGACTAGAGATAATCAGCTGGAACTTTTCCTCTTCAATCGTAAGATTAGAAACGATTATTTAATTATTGTGTTCCATTTAGTTGCAAAAGAACTTTGCAATATGACCTCTCAACTGTTATATGGAACCGTGTTCAATAATCAAGCAAGTATGTCGCTAGTGTTACCGCAAGACAAATTTTATACGTATTTCATCGACTTGGTCTCTGCTTTTAGATCGTTTACGTATTCCAATTCAAGATGCAAAAGCTACGGCACGATCCTTGCTGAATCTTTATACACAAGCTGTTAATGCCAACGTACGTATTCTTTTCTCCATTTTCAATTGTCACTGCTCACTTTAAAGAAAAAGGACAACTGTTGCTGTGTTTGAGCGTTTTTTCAATCCTTTCAAAGTTTGTTTGACCTATTCTTCGTTTACTCCTGGAAGCGCCTACACATCCACGTTGTCTATTCTTATAGAGCAACAGTCGTCATAGACTCAAAATTTCAGGATATTTTTTTTAGAAAGATATAGGCGACGAAACTAGTCGAAAAACCCTAACTTATTTCTTCAATACCTGACAGAAGACGTTGACCGATTGAGCTGAAACTTTTCTTAAGTGCTTAAGACAATTTGATGGTACTTTTTTTAATTTCTTCTTTAAGTGAATTGATGAGAAAAAAATTGAAATACGAGAAACACCCTGATGAACGCTTTTTTTTCTGGGACTAATTTTGTAAAAAATCTGTGAAAATTCAAAGGAGAAAAATTTTTTAACACGGAAAAAAAACATGCAAAATTATCTGAAGTGCTTGGGAAAAAAATTGCATGTTTGTAGATCAATGACATCTAGGTTTCACCCAAATATTTCCTCTAAAATTCTAAAACGCATATCAAAAGATACAGAACTTTGTGGAGGGTCGTTTAGCATACTTCAAATTTCGATGAAGCTGTTATTAAACAGATTTCAAGTTTTTCGTTTTTCGAACGTCGCAATAGAATGATTGAGGAAGTATTAATCTTTTCAACTTTGCGCCCACAATAAAAACTCTTTTGCAAAACGCAGATAGTTTTTGTAGTGCGAAGAACGCTCTATCAAATGAGGTTAAAATGAACTTTTATTTATTCTTTAGCTACTCCAAAAAAGTAACAAATGCATCTCATTCTTTATGAGTCACTCGTTTACTTAAAATATTTCACCACATTTTGCTACGAAAAAAAAAAGGCCCACAAGGATATACTTTGAGGAGAAAAGTCTGTTCCATAATCTTATATGCACCTCAAAGTTTGATCTATCATTTTATAGCTATTGTTGTTAAAATTAAAAAGCTATTCATATTTTTTCATTACAAGCTACTTTTTTGTTCTATTCAAAGATGCACTTGCCATTCGAAGATGAGAAGAAATAGAAATTTTTGAACATATAATTAGAAAAACTCTTTGAACATTGATTATGAATACGTATTTTTGATTTTTCCTAAAGCATGTCCTTGTAGCAGAGACATGGAACGATTTTTTTAAATAGCTGTAGCTTTTTTAAATAGCTATATATTTAATTAAAAAGTATCTCTTTTGAGATGCTACGGGAACGATATTTGTACAAGAATTTATGCAAGAGCACTTAGTTCAGAGAAATTTTCTTCTCTAGTGGAAACAGGATGGATCCGAATTAACTTCTAAATAGGCAGGTTAATGAAAATGATTAATTATGTTTTTATCATTGACAGATTGGTGCTGCTGATTTATTTGATCGTCTTACTGATTCTCTTCGAATGCCTGGTGAAATTGCTAATACAATTGTTGATATTTGTCAATCGGTGCCGTACTTGAAAACACAATTTATTTCACAATCTGGTCTCTGCATATCATATCCTGATCTCACTGACAACAAGAAACGACAACGCACATTTGCGCTGATGCAGTCACCATTGATCATTGAAGCTACAACTCGTCTCATTGCCTTCTTCTCGAATCGTCAACTTTATATACCATCAATCAAAAAGCTAATTGAAGATTTTATTGCCTGTCTTCCGGTGATCAAAGACAGCAATCATAATCGATCATCGACTAATATATCTGATTTGGTTGAAGAAATGCTCACTCAAACTCGAATAGAACTTGATATTGAAACTATTAATCGGAATTCGTTTATGGAATCTGAACCACTCGATAATCCATCAAATGCACAAACACTTACCGGAAAAATAATTGTTAATAAAAAGGTTAGAGACTGATCTACTGTAATCCTATTGAGAACTTTATTTTGCAAAGTTTTAAGTCGTAACTCGAGAGTCGATTATTAAGGTGGCTTGAGGAGATTACGGTATTTCGTAGAAAAAATACATTAAACTTTCAATATCTCAGGAACGAAGTCTGAAAAGCCAAACCATTCTAGATATTTTCATTTCTCACTAGGATTTGTCAAATTGACATAGTCTCGATCAAAAAAGCTATTTGACAATTCGAAAGGATTCCTCGTAAGATGCTGAAAATTGAAAAAAGGGTCGATTCTATTTTATTTATATTTATACCTCGTGCGACAGAGCTCGTCGAACTGCATGGTAAACATACTCTCAAGAAATATTTAGAAATAATTGCTTAGGGAAAGTTTCAAAATAATGGTTATTTTGACAACATGCAAAAGTGAATAAAGTTTTGTATGACAGGCCAGACTTACATGTATCTTGTCGTTTCAAGGTTCCATAGTCTGCAAAGAAATTATCATAACTTGGTCGAGTTACAATCTATTGACCTGAAACTTTCATCAGAGAATCATCAACAAATAAAAACTCAACTGTATAATTTTCAGCATCGCAGCCCAAAGTAGTCATGTATAGCAAGTGTCCCTAGTAACTAAAGGGAAACATACAATTAATTTCAATAACCACTGTGAAGCTATTTTGTAGTTGATACAAAGTATTTCTAGGTATTTAAAATCCTTTATCTCAAGCAAGCTAAACAATCTAAGAATGAATTTTTCTGTTGAGAAACGCCTGAAAAACGAACAGCCTACGACAAATTCCTCAGTCTGTCGTTATTACGAACAATATCCCTAATAACGATCGTAAGCTAACATGTTGCCTCTAATAATGAAGGACAAGCGCAGAATAAGCAGAAATTCTTTTGCTTATTCTGTGTTAGCGAGTCTTTATTAGGAACATATTTCGGTCTGCCGTTTATTATATAGGTTATCGTCTTGATTAACGACGGATCATGTTTTTGTTTACACGTTCTAGTTTACCAAAAAGACAATCCCTTTCCATCAATCGCATATTTTATATACAAGTTGACGATATCTACAAAATCATTAGCAAAAATTGTCTCTATATTGTACAGAAGCTGTAAAATAAGACATTTTTTCGGATAAAGCGCGTTATTTTGCTTGTTCTGCGCTTGTCCGTCGTTATTAGAGACAACATATTGGCTTGCCATCCTTATTAGGGACATTACTCATAATAACGACAGGCTGAGGTATTTTATCGTAGACTGCTGATTTCTTAGGCGTTGCTCGTTCAAAAAATTCATTCTTAGATTGTTTGACTAGCTACAGATAAAACTGTTGAATATGTAGAAATACTTTGTATAAAATACTAAATAGCTGCACAGTGGTTCTTGAAAGTGTTTGCATTTTTTCCATCGTTAGTAGAAATATTCCCTATATCAGAGGAGTTGATCAGAGTGTAATATGTCAATTTCGTCATAGTCTGAAAAATACTACGATTTCATTAAGATTTTTTGAAGATAGCAGAAAATTTGAGCATTCAAAAGCAACAGAAAATTTGAGATTCTGTCGTGTAAGATAATCGAAATCTAGCAAAGTCTGGTTCCAAGTAACTTACTACTAAAGCCATGCGCTAAATCTATTAGTTTTAGATATTTTAACCATAAGCTTTCCTCCGATTAAATCCAAACTTGTATCGTATGTATAACAGAACTCGGACGCAAGTATTTTTACTTGTACTTTTTCAAGGAAAAGTAAAAGTACAAGTACTCATCATTTGTACTTGGTACTTATACTTGTGCTTTGAGAAAAGTACTTTTTACTTGTATTTGTACTTGTACTTCGAAAAAAGAATCTGGTACTTGTACTTTGGGAAAAGTAGTTAGTACTTATGTCGGGCGAATCTTAACGATTGCAACACCTAATATTTTGCAAGTGCCTCAGCACAGATAAATCGTATAATTCTGCTTTTTTTTGAAAGATGTCCGTGAAATTCTCCACAAGAATAGTAATGAGAAATCCTTATAAGTGAGTTTGATGATTTTTTCATTAGACTAAAAGTGAAACAATGTGTGATGGTGAGATGGCCCATTATTTTGAGAGAAGTAAAAATGAAAATAATGCTAAAAAATATTATTTTTTGTAAAAATGAAACTGAAAATTTCGAGAAACTGATTACAGATTCTGACTCCTCGACACCGAACACTTTTCGCCAAACTTTATATAAAAATCGTCGATTTAGAAGAACAGGTTTTGTTTTGATAAACTCACAAAATTTCCGTTACCTCATTACTTGGTAACTGTAACCTTCCTCTCCTAGTGATAATATCATGAAAAGTTCTGTTTGAAATAAGAAGAAGACTATTTTTTAGTATTATTTTTTTTTACTTCTCTCAGAATGATGGCCCATGCCACCATCACACATTGTTTCACTTTTAGTCTAATGAAAAAATCATCAAACTCACTTATTAGGATTTGGGGAAGTATACTTGTGCAAGGACAAGTAAAAGTACAACTAAAATACTTTTACTTGCTGTACTTGAACTCGTCCTACCTCTGATGTACAGTAGCTCCATAAAAGTTCGTCTAAAGTGGAAGAAAAAATTTTATGGCATCTCTTGTTTTTTAACTTTTCGTATGCATAGACTTCGATAATGTCAGATGGAGGAGCCTGTATAATTATAGTCAAATATGAAACATTTTACTTGATCGAAACCGAATGAGGACGTCTCATAGAACGCTAATTTTGGCTTTCTTTTCATCTTTCCTTCTAGTGGTCTGACAAGGCTCTTACAACCAATGAAGATCAAACAGAAGCACATAATCTTGTCGCATTCGCTAAGATGCTTCACGAATGTGGTCATATATTCACGCCATTCATAATGTCTCGACTAGGATTCGATGTGGATCCATCCACGTGAGTGTCGTTTTCCTATCTGTCTGTTCAACATTTATGTACTTGATTTTAGAAACATTTTTGTTACACCAACAGAAATTGGTACGCACGAGAAAAACTCATTGATAAAAGGTGATGCTGGTTTTGCACTCGAGCAGCACGCCATGGGTGGACGAATATATGTGATAAGCAAATCAATGCGACACATATTTAATGTGAGTTTACCTTTTTTCTACCGAGAAGCACTTGTCTTGTAAACATTGTTTTTCTTTCGAATTGTTTGCGTGATGCTTCCATGTGGATTAATATGAATATTTGCTTTGCTTACAAGCCTAAGGAATGTTGAATACGTTTTCCAGAAATTCTATAGATTTGACACATCCTTTTTTTCTCAACTTTGTGTCGATCATCAGAAAGCGCATGAAAACTAGGATTAGTGGCAAGGTTTGAAATGGTGACAAGATTTTCTTCAGACCAGTCGACGGTTCAAAAAAGAGACTTTTCGAAATTTCGGCCCTTATCGGCTTTTTCGATCATTAAACAATTCTTGAAAAATCTGAAGTCAATTTATTTAGATAGCGTGTACAAGTTGGCACTGTACAATGCATTAAACTTAAGTACATCAGATATCTAATTTTTTTTCCATGAAAAAATCCATGCCCTCTCTTTTAACTATGGTCCATCTTGTGAAATACCTTTTCTCCTAATGCATCACAAGACTAATTGCTAAAAGTGAGGTGATGCTCATGATCCATACGATCGACTTCGTATGTCAAGATGGCTTTGAGAGGAAAAAATTTTCCATCGGATCATAGAAGTGAATACAGCCATTGAAAACTGACTCTGAGACAAAGTAAAACCGATCGGTGGGTAATGATCACGATTAAACTCGGAGTTGAATGAGATATAGACATCTACGAAATGTTTTCCGCCAAAAACATGCTTAAATCATTTAGTTTCTTTTCGATTATATACATGCATCAATCAACATGGATTTAAAACAATCACTTCGTAATTATGTGAGAAAGTAAATTTTGCTACACAACATCACCAGATCGTTTATTCATTTTTTTTGTGCATACGTTGATGATGAAAGATCATCGATGATACATATTTTTTTTCTGAACATAGAAATGTATATCACTCTGATTTTCTTTCTCTTTAATACAGATCAAAGCGGCGACGATCTCAAATGAAGCATCATTGGGCAGCAATGTTCAACACTACTACTTGATACGAAACTGTCGAGTGCGTCAATATACGGCGAGCTTCATTCAAAGTGAGTTATTTTTCCGACCATTTTTACTCTAAAAAAAGAATACTTTAGAATGACGATCTGAGACTAAGTATTCACCTACTTTGAAAGACATCTTTTTTTATGCAATCCAAAAAGTCAAAAAGCAGAAAAACATTAGTTTGAATTTCTCAGCTTCGTCTAATGATTATTTTTCTTTCTCATTTGATCAAGATAAGCTACACTAACTTTGATAGTCAAAATAAGTTACATTAACTTTTACTTGTGCTGCAAACGTTGCTATTGATTAGTGTAGCGCGCCTGCGTTTTCTGCGAAGACGCTTTTTATCGATTTTCAATAGCTTTCTTACAATTTCTCCAGCCATTTTTGACAAGGATAATGTATCCTCGTTTATGGGTCTACGAAAATTGGTCGATACGAATAATAGTCGAGAAATTTATAGTAATACAAAAAAAAGCTTTTTTAAAAGAAGGCACCAACGCGGACGAAAAATCTTTTCCTCATCCGAAAGAGGATGCATCTATCTACCGAATAAAAAATACCGCACTTCACTAGAACGAACTATATAAAAAAAAAATTTGTTCAGAGATCGATAATTTATGCAAAAACCAATTTCGAGAAAAACGCACGAACATTTTTTGTATATTTACCTGAAGAACTTTCTGACATAGCGGCAAATATGATTATATTACGTACCAATTAAAAATTCATCTTGGGTCGTATTGAGTGGCCTTCTAGCTACGATTCGGACCATGATAGACGACGATAACTGGAATTGCGCTAAAAATTTTCGTATGGATTTAGATATTCATATTTTCGCTAGAGAGCTCTAGAAACTTATCAAAAAATCTGAATAAACCTCTTGAAATTCAAACTTATTTTTATAAATTTAAAAATTAGACACTAGGGGCATACCTATATGTTTATTCCAAAAAAGGTCTTTGTTTTTTTAGAAAAATCGCTTTTTTTTTTGGAGAGGGTGAGGTCTTAACCGTTACAACAAAAAAGACGCAAGTCGATATTAGTAAGCTGAAAATCGGCACAAAGAAGCACATGTTTCTCTGAAATATGCATGATATGAACTAGAACTTGTTTTGAAAATTATAATTGTTAGACGCACAGGTTTTCATGAAATTATATCGAAATCAATTCTGATGGAAAAGTTGAACCAAGAAAAAAAGCTTTTTAAATATAGTATACGTGTAGATCATTTGATTATGCAGTCAAACCTAACATCCCATGTAGAAAAGTATCCAAAAGTTCATTATCTATATATATATATATATATAGATAATGTTCAGTGTCTGTTTGTCTGTGTCGGGTCAAAGATTAAAAGGTCAAATAGGGCTATAAGCGGAAGTCCCAAGGGCTACTATATTAGGGTATCCATAGGCCCTCAAGGACTATTATATGGAGTAGCCACAGATCCTCAAGGGCTATCCTATGGGGGAGTATCCATAGGTCCTCAAGGGCTATTATATGGGGGTATCCATAGGTCGTTAAGGACTATTATATGGGGCTATCCATAGACTCTGTATGTCTGTTATCGGATGAAAAATTAAAAGTCTAAGGTCATACGTTAAAGGAGGAAACAGCCGTGCAGTATGCACGGGCTCTCGCTAGTTAAGTACTAAATTTTGCTTGCAATAGCTGATTAAGTAGTAATAAGTGAACTTTTTGAGACATTGTTTATATAAAGCGTTACTTACTCACTATAAAAAAAACACTGAAATAGACTTTAATAGTAGCAAGACACTGAATAGTACTACAAAAACAAATTCTTTTTTCACAAAAGTGAAAGAACTGGAGAAATAATATTAATTTTCTTTTTTTTGTGTCTCTTAAATGTAATAATGTCTTGGAAAGCAGTAGATGTTCACTTTTGTTTTACATGGTACCGCTATACGAATTAGAACAACTACTCATAATTGTTTCTAAACTGATATTTTTTTAAATTTGCATTCAGTTGAAGGCTTTGTCCAAAAAGCTTTTGTTCTACTACTCTAAATTTCTCGACTATTACTCGTATCGATCAATTTTTCGTTCGACCAATTTTCGCTTTCACCTCGTTTATGTATGTAGTATGCAAGTGTATCTTATCTTGACCTTCTCAATCGATGATTATGTTGATCAGAATCTTACTATAGTATTTTTGAGTAATTTATCTTTCCAAAAAGTCAATCCAAATTAATCAAAAAGCAGTTTAATTTTGAGTACTCACATTTTTCAATTACTGAAAATTAATTTTGAAAAACAAATGAAATTATACGTGTTTAGTTTACTTGAAAAAAACAATTTAAAATTAATTTTTGGAAAAAAACAGTCTGAAAAGATTAGTTTGATCAGAAATTAAATGCTTCTACCTCCATTAGAAGACCCTAGTCTATTATGTTCGAGCGTTCGAACTCTTAGAAGGTCTTCAAATACGACTTTTGGATCAACTTTTCCAAAAAAAAAAGCGAACAGAAGACTCCGATCTATACAACGGCTTTCGAGAGTTTCGCTAAGCCGATCTTTTACTATGATGGTTTTACTCAGAATTAATTTTTGTGGAAAGTTACTCTTCCGATTAGTTTCCTCAGACAAAAATTATTCAAAATTAATCATTTCAAGAAATCATAAACAATTACACAAATGATAAATAATAATTATCAGTCATGTCGAGAGCAAATCCACGTTTTGTTTTGCATTTTTTTACGTCTATATAAGACGCACTTTGTCAACAGGGTAGCGAATATTCGACTTGGATATTTTTGTGAGTCTCTTCTTGATCTTCGTCGACTGGAAGAAATGTCGGGCTTCTCCAAAAGCCGATCGTTTCCTGAAAGATCTGACATAATGCGCTTCTGAAGCTCATACTTTGGAGTCCCAATTGAAGACCGTGAAAAACAATAGTGAGAATAATTTTAATCATTCAGTCTCTAATCAAACTGGGTGTGATTTTTTACTTAGAAAAACATTTCTCACTATGATAATCACTCAACATTAATTTTTGAAGTTCGAAAAATGACAAAAAGGATGTGTACCACTAAGGCCTTCTTTCGCCCATGATTGTTTTGACTCTTTTCATCTGAAAGATGTTAAAGGGTTGGCAGGAGTGTTTTTCAGCACTTAGTTTTGTGCCATTTCCTGATGACCATTTTGACTTTCGTGGTACCTTCAGGACTCGTGGAGAATTTTTCTGGAATCTATTATAAAAGACATCTTCTAGATGCAATTTTGCGTGCTGCTCTTTAATATCATATTAGTATTCGGTTCGAGTTGATTTGTTTAGATGAAAAGAGCATTTTGTCGTTTGATGAGTTATATGATCTTTGTCCAATATGTCAATTTACGTTT
The DNA here is from genome assembly GCA_905250125.1 of Rotaria sordida. Taxonomy (NCBI): domain Eukaryota; kingdom Metazoa; phylum Rotifera; class Eurotatoria; order Philodinida; family Philodinidae; genus Rotaria; species Rotaria sordida. The sequence goes on along the minus strand of CAJNOL010002089.1, from coordinate 1,519 downwards.
ATATGCAAACATTATTATTATCGTTTCAAAATATACCAAAATGATCAGAAATAATTACTCTATTCATTCCATTCTTAATTTAGTTCTAAAAACAATCGAAAAGCAGCCGAAATGTGTCATATTATTCGAAATATTTCGCCAGAAGGCATAGACCTTTTTGTGTGCAGTTTTGTAGTACACCGAAATGGTAGCTTGTCAAACAGCTATATGTATACACTTCGATGCAGTTTTTCATGCTGATTTCAAATGTGACCTGAACAATGAGAAAAAGCTTGAATGACATATTGAAAATGGCTAAATACTATAAAAAAAAAACATCATTATATGACCTTCATCGTCTTTTATAATAGGTTCCAAAAAAAATTTCCACGAGTTCTGAAGGTACCACGAAGGTCAAAATGGTCATCAGGAAATGACACAAAACTAAATGTTGGAAAACACTCCTGCCAACCTTTAACACCTTTCAGATGAAAAGAGTCAAAATAATCATGGGCAAGAAAACGGTCTTAGTGGTACTCTTTTTTTACATTCAGTATTTTGTCTATTTTCGTCCTCAAAATTAATGAACTTCTAATGTTTGTCGCTTGAATGATATCAAAAGACTAACAATTGAGCAATTTAAGTTAATTTTTTGTTATTTCTGAATTCTCGAGATGTCTACACAATTTATTTTTATTTTAAAAAATCCAACTTATTTTGTAAGCCTAACTAGTTAGCTACTTCCGATATCAAAGAGATGATGAAATTGCAAAATGTTTTTCAGACTGTCCAACACTCAGTGAATTTCGAATTGAATCAACATCCGCTGATCGATACAGTTTGGCCACTCCACAAAATCTGTATCGAATGCTCAAGGAAGAGAATGATGGTCGAATTCCATTAACCTCTTCATCATCAACATCATCGTCGGCAACATCAACACCTGTCTCGACACCTCTACAAAAGAAAAGTCGAACATCGATGGCTCGGGTTGAAATGGACACACCGTTTAACACTTGCGACGAGCCAAGCCGTCCCAGACAATTATCATCATCGTCTTCTTCATCAATCAACAGCGAAGACGATAGAGAGATCGTCGTCAATGAGGTGTGTTCTCACCATGACAATGAGTAGTCGAATTATTCGACAATTTTTTTGGTCTTTTTTTTTCTTGTTCTTTACTTATTTTTTCTTCTCTATTTTCTATTGTTGTAAGGTGCCCGCAACTCGAAATTTCAGTCAGGTTTTTCTTTTCTTTTTTTTATATCTGGTTCGATAGAGCTTGAGATCCTGATTAAGAAAAGTCTTTTGACTTTTATACATAGTTTTTTCAAGTCGAAAAAATTCGAAAACTGAGACGAAGTTGTTTTTTGCAAAAAAAACACTGTTTTCAGTTTATTTGAAAATTTCTGCTCTGTTCATTTCTTCAGCCTCTTCGACTATTTTTTTCAAACTTAGCGTTTAAAATTGAATAGAAATACTTTATTAAATCGAATCTGATCCTAAAACTCTGTTGATGGTGGTGGTCTAAACTGGTTTC
>CAJNOL010002088.1:3781-41631 GCA_905250125.1 Rotaria sordida | reverse complement strand
AAGCAATCATTTCAAAGATTTTATGTCAGTTTGTATATTGTAAAATGCTAATTTAGGAATAGGTTTTTTTTCCTATAGCTGTTCTTATTGGTCTTCTCATTGTAATGTTAGCATTTCTTGCGTCTTATTTAAGTGATAATATTCTTGTAATTGTTTGTCAACTTGTTGGATCATATATTCCACCAATTTTAGGTGTTTATTTGCTTGGATTTTTTGCACCACGTGTAAACAGTCGAGTGAGCATATTCAGTGCAAATATGGCTTTTCAAATTGTTGATGGGCTTTTTTTTCATAGAATGTACTTGTTGCATTTTTATTGTGTTTGATATTTCAAACATGGATTCTCATTGGAGCTAATCTCACAGCAAAATAACATATAGGAAGAAACGGACGATTGCCAACATCTATTGAAGGATGTTTGTCAGCAGCTAATATCACTCAACCCATCACTACGAGTCAGAGGTATTATTTTTTCTATATATCAATATGATTTAGTGTATGTATTAGTTCAAATAATCCATTATTACTACTTTATTCAATATCTGTAATGTGGTATGCTTTCAATGGTGTTTTTCTAACTGTTATTCTCAGTTTACTTGGAACATTTATTTTTGGTAGAATTGATTTTATAAAACAGAATCAATGTTCATACGAATATTTAGGTTCAAATAATCCAAAAATGGTAGATAAATCATTACTGGTACTGTGGAAAAATGTTTTTTGTCCGTGGTGTTGGACAAACAAAGTATATATAATTTTATTAAACTAGTTTTCAATTCATTAGACTTCTTTTCTTATCTAGAAATCTACAGATGAGGTGCGTGAATTAGAAATGCAAACAACCGAACAAGAACGAATGCTTTAAATATTCCATCACTGTTATTTTAATCGATAAATAAAGATCTATTCTTCATGTGTAGATTCATCCTCCAAAGAGATACAACTTTGTTGTATAGAAAGTGGGTGTGCTTAACTGTATGTGGGATGAGGAGTGGGTGTACTTTCTGTTTACCGGAGCCCACATCTAAACTCCACAAACCATACCCGCACCCCACACCCCACATTCAGAGCCGCCAAAACTTGAACTTTAAACTTACACTCACTATTTTCTTCGAAAACATACGTGAGCTCCACAAAATATTTTTTGGTAAAATATAGTTTGTTTGACGTAACGTTTTGAGCTGATTCTGAATATCATACTTATTTACTATGAGATCAATTTGTTGGAAATAAAATTTGAAAATACGACTCCATTTTTAGATCTTTTTCCCATGTTTTCCTATGGTTATCAAAAAAGTGGATTTTCCTAAAAACGCTAAAACATCCGATTACAAGCATATGTAACTTTTTTCTCTATCGCTTGATGGTTCGAAAACTGTGTGAGAACCAGTTTTAGCTCTTATTCTAAAAAAGGAGATAGATTTGCAAGCTGGATGAATTATTCTAGTCAACAATGAGTCTTGAGAAACTAGCCAAATTAAACTACAACGATCAAATTTCGTCAACATCATCTAACTACTACAGTTTTTCATGCTGAATTCAAATAAAGCAATTTCAGCGAAGAATAATCAATCGCGACCAGAATAATCCATAATCTTCAGGAAAAATTGCTATTTTGGGTTTTTATTGAAGAACTAAGTTTTCCTTGAATTTTCGGTCTGATCTAGGGTTTAAAAAACTAAAAACTAAATATTATTAACTAGCTTCGAAACCTCTATCGATTGATATATAGTTCGACGAATTTAAATTTGTGCTCGATTTTTGCGTTAGCGGCACCTTGTTTTTGACTGAAAAATCTGATTAAAATCGTACTATTTGAGTGAAGAGAAGTGCATATAAATATAGTATTCAATATTGAAAATATTTATGGAAAGAATAAATTCGTTTATTCTAATCTTTAACCCTCGAGTACAGACGGCAAGATTTCTAGTCCTGAGATTGCAGACTCTGAATTGCTTTTAGAAAGATGACCTGTTGAATAGTCACTGCTATGAATGCATAAATATTAGTGTTTAGGATATTTATGCGGTTAAGAACAGTTGTACTTACTTACGATTATTGATGTCCCATCAAAAACATATATGTTGACTTGAAATTTTAAGAATTTTTATTATTTAAAAAAAATCTCTTTCTCAAAGGGTTTAACATTACCATCTTCCATATACAAGTAGATGAGTCATATTAGGTTCTTATGATTGTTAACCCTCATATCACCATCTATAGAATAGCAGCTGGGCTTCCATCTGAGACCCATATGGGCCTCAGGCTAACAGAACAAGAACAATACATTAAATTGTTATCAGGTTATAGAGAAACTATGAAGGGCTTCTAGGACACTTAAGTTGATGAAGAACAAACAGAAAAACAATTGATTTGAATTGCATTTATCGAGTCGTTTTCATTGCCTTATTATTTGTTGATTTCGAAATATTTCAAAAACTTTATCGTGAAGTCATCAATTACTTGCATTTGAACCGCTGCGTGTCACCAACAACTAAATGGATCTGATTGATCGATATTATAGGCATACTCTACTAACCTTTGCTAAGATATTTCTAAGTGGCTAGGATTCTGTCTAATGTTATATGTCGGTAACATTCGAATGAAATTGGCTGGAGTCCACACGGATCCTAGGTGATGAAGAAGCGTTTATATGTACTTTGAGATGCTATATCATAGCAACAGCGGCTGACTTGGATCAACTGATGTAATCAACATATTCTACTAACTTTTCCTAAAGCATATCTAAAAAGACGAAGTCTGATCTAATCTTATGTGGACACAACATAAAGATGAAAGTGTTTGGGATCCACACAAACCCCAGATGGTGATATCAGGGTTAAAAATCAAATTCAAATCCAAATTCACTACACGGAAATATGCAGAACATCATGATCTTTCGTGTCGTATATATCCGAAAGGATTTCTTGTGGTGACAGATTTCCTACCTTATGGTAAGGGTCCCTTGAATTTGCTAGTTTTAAAATGTTCATTCGTTTCGTGTAATAAAGAGATAATTTCACAGTTTTAATAATAGTCCTATTTTCGCATATGCTTAGTTTTCATATGGACTATTTCTTACTACTCTTTATTGTACTAAGATAGATCATTTGTGCATTGAAAAAAATGACTTGTCCACTTTATTGGTGCTGTTGTCCACAGTGACGGGTGTGGGTGTGGGTGAGGCGGGTGTGGATGTGGGTGTTGTCTTTTTCCATCCACACCCACACCCAACTTACTTTGAATTTATCTTTATTAAATGCAACAACAGGTACTTTTAATGTTGTGTAATCAATATGAATAAATGCAACAAGACGAAATTTTTCAGTTGGTTCAAGAAAATCTGCATTATCAATCCCATAAGATGTCGAGCAGTTTTTCTGATAACCATTGTAGGAGTTTTTCCCAGTAAATGCCCATGATTTTGTATAAGCATTTTTCGGTAAATTGTGTATATTCATCAGCATGTCCATAATATCCTATAAAATAAAAGCAAAGAAACAAATGGGATTAACAATTAAAATTTTCATCTTTTGAGGTTTTCTTTATTCAATTTCTCTCTTTTTTTATGTAAGTTACTCAGGGAAATATCAATTTTGTCGAATACAAAAAATGTCAATCGCAAATTTGTCGAAAAAAAAATTGTCGATTCGACAAAGTTGGAATCCAAATTTGTCGAATTCCACAAATTTTACTAAAAAAGGTTGATTGTCATATTGTCAACCTTCCTTTCGATGAATTTCAAATTCAATTATAATCACCTAAAATTCGACTTGAAATCAAGTTGAAATCATGTTGAAATCAACTTGAAATCAACTCAATTCCGACTTGATTTCAAGTCCGATTTTAAGTGATCATAATTCAATTTGAAATTCATCGAAAGGAAGCTTGACAATACAATAATCGACATTTTATCGACAAATTTGCGATCGACATTTTTTTGTATTCGACAAAATTGTAGGCACTCAACAGATCTTGAGCTCTGCGCTGGCCAATCACATGAAAAAAGTTTGACTTGGAAATCTTTCTCTTCTTTTAACTCAACCTTTTTAAACTGTATATAAAAAAAAATTTAATCTTACCAAGAACTTTATGGACCAAAATAACTAAAAAAAAATGTTTCAGTTAGCAAACAGTCATAATAAGTAACCGTTCGTCTCGACCTGGGGATTGCTTTGTTTTTTTTTCTTTGTTCTTATTAGTAATTTGATAAGAATTAATTGAAAAAAGGAACGATAGATGGCACTGTTTATCGTGAAAGAAAATTCTCCAAATTGTGTTTTTATTATAGAAAGATATATTGAAGATTTCTATCGTTATCGTTCTGAAAGAAATTTGGTTCAAATTTATTTTAACATTATGTTTATCAAAATGATGCATATATATTGACTATGATTTGAAAATATCTTTTCTTAGCAAAGAAACCTTAAGGATTCTTTTGGAGATTATAAATAAGCTAAAAGTCAAGTCAAATAGTAAATTCTTTGTAAAAAAGAAAGAATCTTCAAAAATTTTGTATTTAATTTTTTTCAGTTATTATTATTATTATTATTCAAATAATGATCATAAAATTCTTGTTCAGCTCTATATATTTTAAGTTATTTTATTGGATATTTCTAATATTGACTAAATATTCGTATGCTATAATATTCACTTAGATTTGATCTATAATAATTGTTATTATGTGTAGTAGGTGGTCGATAAGAATTTTGATTATAAATTGTTGGTGGAGATGAATAAAAATAATTTCATGTTTGTTGAAAACATGGTATTCGTTTAAATTCTTTTAAATGGAGAATCGATAACTTGAAATTCATTATTATTTAGATATTTTTTATTTGATAATGAACAATGATGATGATGTTTTGATGTATATGAAAATCGTGAGATGATTTCCTTGTTATCATTGATTAATTACAATGATTTAGTCTAATCATTTTCAGTTTTAAGTTTCTCATATGATAGTTTTATTTATGTATTAGTTTGATCGAAATATTCTGCATTATTCATATCTCTTAAAGGTAATGGGTGAGTCATAAGTCTTGGTATTTGATAGAAAAATTTATTTTTCTCCCTTATTACAAATCCAAAAATGTAAAAACTTGGGCATATAATCTATGGCAACATGATGAATATTATCCGAAATTTTCATAACTCTAGTCCTAGTTACAAGGAAAATATATGCCGTCGAACTATAGGGAAGATTTTTTTCGGAGGCCGTAATCAAATTTTTATTCATAAGAAACATCTGGAATAATTATTTTTTATGAAAAATACAATAGAAAATAATCGAAAAATTTATGTTTTTATATGTTGTTATAATCACTTTTGTTGATTGAATAACCTTTTTTTTTGATCAAACATTGTAATCTTTTTGGTATTGAATTTATCCATCTTGAACACATTTGCGAAGTAATGGTGTTCCAGATTGTTATAATTCTTTGTTTCAGCATTATTACATTATCGAATCATCTTCTTCTAATTTCTCTTTGATGTAACCCCAAACATTTTCAATTGGCCATATATCAGTCATTTTAGCAGCTTGTTCTTCAGGTTCAACACGTTCATTAAATATTTCGTTTATTTTATTTAATACATATTGAGAGCGATGTTTTGAATCAGAATCATCTTGCCATATAACATCAACATCATCATATAATGTATCAATATATGGTTTTAATTGTTGTTCAGTTAATTTAATATATAAAAATCTATCCATAGTAATTCGTTCCTTTTTCACCTTTTTACATTCCGAAAATAATTATTCCAGATGTTTCTTTATGAATAAAAATTTGATTACGGCCTGCGAAAAAAATCTTCCCTATAGTTCGACGGCATATATTTTCTTTCTAATTAGGACTAGAGTTATGAAAATTTCGGATAATATTCATCATGTTGCCATAGATTATACCGTAGGGAAAATCTTTGACGTTTCCTTCTCAGATCCTCCACAGATCAGTCAAGGATCCTGCAAGGATTCACTGTTTTTTCCTGAAGAAACGACAAAATCCTGAATAAAGCGTGTGGCCACGGAATTTCAAGATCCTGACAGGATTGAAACAGGATTCAACCAGGATACTGCCAGGATTCCCACTACTTTTGACCTAAGAACCATTCAGGAAATCGATAAATCCTGAAAGAAGCCTGTAGCCATAGAATTTTAAGGTCCTGTCAGGATTTCGAACAGGATTTAATCGAGATCTTAGAAGGATCTTGTCAGGATTTAAATGAGTTCGAATGAAAAAATTCTGGTAATATCTTTCAGGATTTTCGTAGGTTTTCTATGATATTTCTATACTTGTTGACCAGATCTTGTCAGAATTTATCAGGGTTTACTACATGATATGATCAGTTTTCTTGACAGGATCCTTGCAGGACTATCTAAACCGAAATCCTGTTATGATTTTCAGATGTACAGATTTAGGATGGATCCTGACCAAGAAGCAGATAAAATATTAATGAAACTATTTATGCATTCTTGTTAGGATCCTGGACAGAATCAGTTATCAATCTTGGCAGGATTCTCAATATTAAAATTTAAATCTGCTTTCAGCCCAAGCCTACAAAGATCTTGAGAGGATTCTTGAATTTTCACATCAGGATCTTGATCATACTTGTACTTATTGTAATCATTCAAAGAACTTGTCCTGAACAGATCCTTGCAGAATCCACGAAAAATCCATGAAAGATCAACATAACAAGAATATGTAGGAATTAGAACAAGTTCTTGAATAATTTTTGGTAAAAAGCTGAGTAAATCTTGATCTAAATATTTGTATAATTGTTCTCAGAATCCTGAAAAGAATCGAGAGTAAATCCTGATAGGATCTGAATTCTCAGTTCAAAAGAAAATCTGAGCAGGAACTTGACGAAATCCTGAAAAGGATCCTGGAAGGAATGAGTACGTCTATGACAGTTGAAGTATTCTTGAGAAATGAACGGTATTAACTAGCGTAAGCAGTATCCTGCAAAGATCCTGAATGAGTCCTTATGATTTCTTATCAAGATCTTGATTAAAATTGCTATTGTCTTTCAAGTTACGACAGTGTTCATTCTTGAACAGTTTTGAGCAGAATCCTGACAAAAACTTGGCAGAATTAGCCAGTTTCGGATTCTAACTAATCTTGCCAATTTCTTGATAGGATCCTCGTTCGATGTATTTCTTAATCCTGACAGGATCCTGACATAGAGATTTGGCTTGAATCCTGGTCGAAACTTATCAGAATAGTTTTTTGCTAATCCTGTCTAGATCCTTTACAGGATCCAGAATAAATCCTAGTAGGATCCTGAATTTTCTGTGTAGAAAAATATCTGAGCAAGATCCTAGAGAAATCCTGAACAGGATCCTGTTTAACCTTAAGAATTCCTAAAAACAGGAATGTTTAGGATTTGAGACAGGATCCTGAATGAAACCTGCCAAGATCCTTGAGATTTAGGATCCTGAAAGATCCTTCCAGGATTTCTCAAGGAATAAACAGGATTGAGACTAGGGTATGCCCAAGTTTCAGCATTTTTGGATTTGTAATAAGGGAGAAAAATAAATTTTTCTATCAAGTACCAAGACTTATGACTCACCCTTTAAGATACTAAATCTTCTCATGCTCATACTAAATTGACAAAACTTCTCTAGTTGATTAAGCCACTTTATTAGTCATGTCGAATCTTATTTAGAAAATATTTATGTGACAATTAAAAATTCATCGAGAAAATGCTGATTTACTGATCTGAAAGAAATGCAGAAATATAATGTGATGCGTGACTTTTAACTCTAAAATTTTTTATATAATCTTAAATAGACTTAACTATTAAAAAAGTATAATTTCACTCAAAAACATGGATTTTAGAAGAGTTCAACGACAAAACTTTTGTAGTACAATGTAATAAGCATTTGTAATTCAAAACTCTTTATCAATATGATTAGATTATAAAAAATATTATTTATATTTTTATTATTCATTTTATTAAATTACTCACAAAAAAAATAAAGTTACAATAAAGGAAAATAAACATAGAAATCTTTTGAATGTACTATTGTTTCATAGATATTTAATTTTTTTACTTTAGTACAATTGAGTCGTGTTATATCTCTTGTGAAGTTTTCTGTAACAATTATTAATTTATCATAATTAACTGTTAATTTCATTAGATGAGGTAGACGTATTTTTGTATCATTAAGAAATTCTTCAATATAATCAATATGACAATCTGAGATATGAAGCGAAATAAGATAAGGATATTCAATAATTGTTGAAGATAATTGATTATCATTAGAATTTAATGTATCTAATATTGATGATTGTGGTTTATCATTAATAACACATAATTCCTTAAGTAAAGGAAAAGACCAAGCAATTCGAATGAAAAATTCATGATTAAATGGAATTTTATCGTATATCCACAATTTTCGAACATGATTGAAAATAATACTTGGAAATGTATTACCAATAGATCCAAGATCATCAAACATAAATGGTAATGAAAATATATGACATGTACCAGTAAGATCTAGATAGTTTACAATACATTCTATTTGTTGTTGACATTTTATGTTAATAAATGTTTGTTGAATATCATCTTTTGATAAATGATTAACTAATGGATCAATTCGAATATCAGTACAAAAACAAAAATTAAATGTATGAAGTTGTGGCATATGAATAAGAATTTTATTATAAATATGATTACCATCAATAAATGTAGTTCTACTGTCAATAGTAAGATATAAAGTTAATTCTTCAAGATTTGACATATAATGAAAAAGAGGTAATATTTGAATATCATATTCATTAGATAAACCATAACATTGTAAAGAAAAACATTTTAAATTACGTAGATTATCCTAGAAAATAAAAATCAATATTCATAATTATATTATTATCGATTAAAATAAGAAGAAATTCAGATAAATAATTCATTGAAATTCTCTTTTCTTATTTAATTTATTTTTAAATATTTCTTGTATTCTATAATATATATCTACTACAATAATAACTAAGATAATTATATTGTATTTCTAAACTTTAATCTACACTGAGAGAATTCAAAAACTTTTGATCAACATTATGTTTATAGTTATATATGAGAAAAATATTTTTTGTATAGAAAACAAATCATATACATGGTATTTCTTCAATTTAATCACAGTGGTCTCACCCTGCCTCAGCGATTCATGTGTAAATTATACTAATCAGTGTGCAATGTTGTGATTAAATTAGAGAAGAATCCAATCGATTTATTTCTTTAAATCTACTCATAGGCATAAAATGCCTACTAATTATTAAGATCATATGAGATACAAAATTAATTATATTTATTCATCAAATAGATGAATAATCATTTTACAACTATTTAGTTATAGTTGATTTAAATAAATACTAATTTATTTAGAAAAAAAAATCTATCTATAATAGTCTAAAAATATTTATAACTATAATCATTAGTATTTTCTTTTTAAATTGTAAAAAGATTAATCTAATAAAATCTAAACATACCATATTGTAAATATGTGATGAATCATATTTCATATCAGTAATAACAACAATTAATGTAGTTAATTGTTTAAGATGACCATCAACTAAAGCAAGAAAATCATCATAATACATAACATGAATAGATAATTTGGAAAGTGTTGAAGAAAAAAAAGTAGTTAATGGTCGATTACGAAATATCAATGGTAAATAATAATAAGGAAATGATCGAATAATAGATAAATGTTTTAAATTTTCAAAGAATTTTAAAATATATCCATAAATATCTATTGTATAGTATTTAATTGTAATTTCATTAAAATCATCTTTGAATACAAGAATAAGATCTGTTATTTGTCGTTGAAATATATGTCGAAATGATGATTCAACTAAAAAATAAAAAATAAAAAATATTATCTAATCTATCTATATAATAGTACCTGTAAAATAATGTGAAACAAATTTATCATTAAAATTAAATAATTTAAGTTCAGTTAAATTAGGATAATTACCAGTAAGAAGAATACGTTCCATATATATTGAATCAACAGTAAGAGATTTAACATTATAATGAATTTTTGGTAATATATTTATACAAAATTGATCAATTATTGGGTCAGCAAGTGATAAAATATCATCAGTTAATGTTGTTAATACAAAATTGAGAGTATTAGTAAAAATACTTTCTTGTAAAAGAATATCAAGTCGTTGTTTATCAACATCAAATAATGAATAAAGAACATCCATATTGTTTAATTTTTTTAAAATAATAAATAATATTTCATTAGGTAGATTCAGAAGATTAATTTTAGATTGATTCATGTTAGATTTGACAAATGCTTTTCTTATTATTTTGCATATATATATATATGTTCATTATTGATTTGTATTCATTGTTGTCATTGAACAAAATGAATGAATGACCTCACTGAATAGTCCAATTAATCTATGGATGAACATTTGTCTTTTTTTTTCTTTCTTTTCTTTCGTTTATCTGTTCTGTGATATTATTTTCATTTATACGATATCGAAAAAAAGATGTTCAGAAAAAAAAAGAAAAATAATATTTCACATAGACAAAAAAAAACATGATTGAATTTTCTTCAAAAATATTGATTGTAAAAAAAAGGAAGACACAAGTCGAACGTTATCAGTAGTGAACAGGCATAGCTATTTAGTTGGAGAGGAAAATTATATTCTGGACTTTAAAAAAGTCAGGATAGATTTAATGATTTTTCGTACTTTAGCCGAAAATCCAATTCCTCTTTGGCTACAGATCACATCTTCACTCTCATTACCATACAGTATATACGTGTAGCAATGTAACCAAAGGAGAGCCAGGAGGAGCTTAGGCCTACCATCGAACTTCTGATCCCTATCACTCTCAGTTGCAAGTAATAGAATTTTAAACCGAAACCAATGAAAATCATTCAGAACGTCATGGTTTGAATAATCAGTTATCGACGATATATATGTAGTTTCACACTGAAAATAACTGAATAGAAATAAATCGATTAATGATGATATGCTCATGATTTTATATCAATTACAATCATCTATTCTCTTACAAGTAGATTATTAATTGTTCTAATCAATCTATACATCAGAAATGTTTACATTGATCGTATATAATTGCATTCTTAGAAATAATGTTTGAATAATTGAAGAAATAGCAAGACGACTTTGCCTTGATTTATTTAATAGAAAAATGATTTTTTTCTGTATCAATGAGGGCGTGACAAATTTCAAATTATAACTAGTTTTCAATAAATCTCTGATCGCTAATATCTGATTCTTGATAAAGATATCAGATATTTGCTTCCGTACATAATTCAGAATCTCAGCAGAAAGTAGATGTCATATATTTACTCACACTATACAGTATTGAAATTACCAGAAAAGTAGATATCAGATATTTACAGTAGTCGCCATAAGTGGCCGCGAGCTCTTTTTTTTCTCCAACAATGACTTTTATTTCATCTTTTTGCTTTGTTTGGACGGGCTAGTTGGGCTCATCATCCGGTATAAATAGGAACATTTATATTCATTCTGTTATCAATTTATAACTCAATAGAAAATGAGCCTTTTTTTAAAGAAAAGACAAGAAATTATCTTTCTATAAAGGCAAAGCTATTCCCCACATATGTCAAATGGTAATATTCCACAGTATCTATACGAATCAGTAAGTAATTGTAAAATGTAGGCTTAGAAGGTATGAAATAGCTGGTGACGTATAAATTGTACAAAAACCCGGTCTATACAGGAAAAACAATACACAACAATTCAATCCATGGTAGCTCAACATTCAATAGAATCTGTCGGTCAAATTGCGTTTAGATTATCACAAAAAGATATAAAAATTAGTAAAACCACATCAAGAAGAAGATTTAAAGAGACCGATGTACATTCAATGAGACCGATCTCGAAACCACTGCTAACAAGTGACGATGTTTTAAAAAAGACCCCAGCAGGATATAAAACTGAAAGACTTTAACCCAACTGAAGATGTCTAGGCATTAGTGGAGCTCAGAATAAAAAAAGAACCGTATATATCGATCAATAATTTCATTGAGAGAATAAAAAAAAGAATGGAGAAACTTAGCTATTGAATTTGTTGAAAAATTAGGCGATTCTATGGAAAATAGAGTAGCATTGTTAATTGAAAGAAAAAGCCATTATATTAATTATGAGGATGATGCACATATAATGTAAGTTTCATAAATAAAATATGACCAAATAACTCCTTTGTCTTCCTCGTTTTTTCAATCGCGCCCACTTATCGCGATTACTGTACTTATACTATACATTTCTGAGAACTCACCAGACAAGCAGATATCAGATATTTACTCACACTATACAGTATTGAAATTATCAGAAAAGTAGATATCAGATATTTACTTACACTATACATTTCTGAGAAACCTTAGAAAGCAGAAATAAACCCATACTATATATATTTCTAGATTTCAGAAATATGAGTGTTAAATATCTAATTGCTGCTTTCCGATAATATCTCGGAAATATATAGTGTGAGTAAATGATTTGATGCTTCCTATTATTTTCTCGGAAACTCAATTAATTTCCTAGTTACTTAGAGGAAATCTTTTATGAGCGTAATCGCCATAATGTGAAATCAAACCAGTTTTCCGGACACCAAATCAGTTGCCTTGAATCGAAATAAATGTCGTTACGCTTATTTCGCATACATAAAAGCGCCAGAGATATTTGTGCATGTGTTTCTACCCTCACCCTCAGCGAGAGAGATGCTCTGTATGTGTTTTGTCGCGTGAGTCTGCGTTTTCGTCCTCACTCTCAGCGAGAGAGATGTCCTGTATGTCTTTTCGCGTGGGTCTGTCTTTCCGCCTTCACCCTCACCCTCAAGATATGGAAGGTCATTTGATTTTAGGAGACTGATTTGATTTCCAGAAACTCATTTTGATTTCCAGAAACTCATTTTGATTTCCGGAAAGTCATAGAGTTTCCTGGAAACTAATACAAGGCATCATATGGAGTAAATATCTGATATTTGCTTGTCTGTGGCTTCTCAGAAATCTGTAGTGTGAGTGAATATCTGATATCTGCTTGTCTGATGGTTTCTCAGAAATCTATAGTGTGAGTAAATATCTGATATCTGCTTATCTGGCGGGAATTCTGAATTATACATGAACACCCATACTGTCTCTACTGTGAATCAAACATACATGTGCTAATCAAGATTATCTTCGTTTTTCTTTTCCGGCGGTACAAAATTTTTCGATAGGCTTTTATCTTATTGGAATGAACAGGAAACCTTCAATTCAGACAAATTAGACATCTACAATTTTTCAACTTAAACTACTCGACTTGTTATCAAATTGAGTACATATACATATCATATGAAGTAGCTATTGTATTTGCAGATAATAGTACGTAAACGTTGAATATCAATATCTTGTAAAATTGATTCAGAATTTTTAATAAATCAAAGAAATATATTTTTAAATAGGTTCATCACAATTAGTTTTCTCTCGAGAATTTATTAAATAAATTAATTCAAATATTGATTCAATTGGATCTTTCGTTGAAGTTTTTGATTGTTGTGATGATGTTTGAGAGGATTTTATTGATCGATCCAATTGTTGAAAATAATACTCCATACAATGACAAACAGCAGTAGTCATTGCTAAAAACATATTCAATATAAAGAAGAGAACATATTGGGTCATTAAATCGAGATCCGTATTGTCATATATCTAAGATAAACATTTTTTATCACAATGCCTACTATTTTTCAATTGATCAATTAAAAGTTTGAATAAAATTCATATTCGATATTTTTAAATCTAAACAACTGTCATGATTCAGTCTAATAGATACACCTCTATTTATTTGTATGAAAATAAAAAGTAACAAAATATTTTGTTTTTTTTGTTTTACTTCATCTAGTATGGTATATGGTTATCAAACGCTGCTATAAAAATCAAATTGTTGCTTTAGTGTTCCTGACTTTTATAGTGGAAATACGACTCTGGAGAAACTATCATTAGATTAACAGCTATGTCCAATGTGGATCCTCGTTCTCTTCAACGTCAAGTGCAAACATTCCTATCTTTTTACTATTTGTAACTGTTTATATTAAGTACAAAATCCACTTATTACAGTTAACGTAAGACATGCCATGGACGCAGAAAATGTCCTCGAAGTAGCGATTTTTGAATAAAAATCAGCAGTACATCGAATGTTTATTGCTCAATAGTATTCAAAATATAAAATCTAATAGCAGAATCATGTTCAACAGTCAATCTATATATATTTGGGAATGGTCGAACAACTTTTATTGTTGTCCAAAAATTCAATCCTGGTCTCGAAGCTAAATCCGACTTAACGAGTACTGCTCTGAAAAGAGAACGAATTATAATTTGATTCTTATGAGATTATGATTAATATTGCTTGAGAAATGGCACGGATGTGTTTCAAAGTACCTTAAAAACTTCAATGAATGTCAAGAGTACGATTTAATTTCGAGTCCAAAAAATTTGAATCCGATGGCTTCGATTCTTATATATATGTCAAAAAATATATTTCCCTCAAAAGATCATCTTGACTATAACAAATTCTTAACCTCCAATATTATCATTAAGTACATAACAAAATCTGTCGAAATAACAAATACAACATGCTGAATAAGCTTTTTTTTCTGGCATACTTCTGAAGAGAACTAATACTATATTTTTGGACGAATATATTAGTTATTCAATAACTATGAAATATACATAGATCAACTACTGAACACGATTCTAGTATTACATTTTTTATTTTGAGTACTAATGAACAACAAATACTCGAAACACTATTGATTTTTACTTAAAAGTACTCTTTGAGGACATTTTGTGCATGCATGGCATGTATTTCTCTAATGTTTTCTTAGCTACAATCACTATACCTTGTAGTTAATGTAAAGAACTACAAATGATAAAAAGATGGTAATGTTTGCTCTTGCCATTGAAGAGAATGAAGATTTGTATTGAATGTGTTTGACATTCTAATGATGGTTTCTAGGGATCGTATTTCGACTACAAAAGTCAGAAGAACTAAAACAAAAAACTTGATTTTTATAGCAGTGTTAGGTGATCATATGATCCACTAGATGAAACAAAAAGAAAGCCTGTTTTTTTTGTTGTTGTAGTTTTTATATAAGTAGAGGCACTGTCAGACTAGATCATAGCAGCAGTTTAGGTCCAAAACTATTGAATACTGGTTGTGTTGGAAGTTTTTATTTATCCATCAAAAAATAGTCAGTATCGTCAGAGAAAATGTTTATCTCAGGCAAAAGACAATAAGAGTCTCGATTTAAAAAGTCAGATGAGTCATTTGACGACCAAATATGCTTTCCTTTTTTCCATTACTTAATTGAAGACATTGGCTTAAAATTTCTCCATTTGGCATATTTATCTCTTGTTTAAGTTCAGCAAAACTCAAACTATTCGCAAGAATAAATAAATCAGTTAAACTCATAACATGTTTTAATATTTTAAGTGCATTCAATTGTGATAAATCTTCCATATTTTCTAATATTTCAATTTCATGCTAAAGATAAACAGAACAAACTTCAAATTAAAAATAAAAACAAATTTCAACGACGATTTACTGATGCAGATATTGCATTGGCAAGTAATGGTAAAAGACCACCACATAGATTACATAAAACATTAGTCCTTTGAGATATAATATGTGCAACATTAATACAAAAGATTTGATTTTCTGAGTTATTAATTGCATCAATAATTGGTTTGATTGTATCACTAGAAATTAAAAAATTATTGATTAATTTTATTCAAAATTGAAAACATACAATCTTCATACGTGAATATCAGTTTCGATTGAATCGAATACACTGTGTAAAAGATGAATACGTATTGAAGAATATTTAAATCCAGATATGATAAATGGTAATAATTGATTAGTTTTATTGAATACTTGACGACTCGAGATGAATTCTTGGTAGACAAAAAGAAAATTATTTTCTGATTATAATAGATTCGTGAGGTTTCTATCACAAGCTTTCTTTTTCTTATTTTGATACTCTATTTAAACATATCATTGTCAAAAACTTTCTTTCACATAATCTATGTCATTTTTCAGAAATCAAGTTACTATATTTATCGTTGAATATTTCGATAAGGTGTCAAATTGTATCAAAATAAGATACAATTTTCAGCTTTTTTTATAGATTAAACAAGATCAAAAATAAAAGCTATAATTATATTCGAGTTCTTCATGAAAAACCGTATCACACATAGATACCAATCACAGCTAGAAATCTGTCATTGTCACATTGATTTTCGAGACATTCTCAAAAAATCTCTTTCGTCACTGTACTAAATAAGCACAGTTAGATGGAATCGGTCAAATTCACTAAGAATCTGTTTGTTGATCTTGTAGACATTTAAATTCATAGCAAATTCATGCGATTTTAGAATTTTTATAAAAAGAAGGATGCCAGCATTTCACCGCTATTGCCATGAACATCTCTGCTATCTCACACTATGTCAAGGAATTCGAATTTTTTGGAAGATTAGAGATCTAAGATAGCTTTGGGTGTGGGTGTGGGTATTAGTAGAGAGAACACCCACACCCACACCCACACCCACACCCACACCCGTTTCGAGCTTTTAGTATTCTCTATTCATATCACGAAGTACTTGTCTAGAATCTTCTCAACAACAAAATACAAATCCATTGTCAGTTGTACAAAAAACTAAAAAATGTTATTGTGTACTCAAAAAGTGAGTACACTACTAGAATCGGTCAGTGTGTCCGGCCGTCCGTCCGTATACACGATAACTTTCGAAAGGAGAGTCAGATCGTGATGAAATTTTCTACACAGTCCAGTCTCATCAATGTCTCAGTCGAGTTCGAAGATGAGCCTGATTGGACGAGCTCTTCCAGAGTTATTGCAAAAATAGTCATTTTTCCCTATAGCTTCCTATGCGAAGATCGACCCATCTTGGCTTTCGTAAACAACTTTTCCTATCATAGTCAAATAAAACCCCAACTATTATATACCTTTCGATAGAGAATTTCACGAGCTACAAAATGGTATATAAAACATAAAGTAACAAGAAGGCTAACTCACCTATTACAAAGATAATTAAAGGGAAATGGGTTCCGTTTTTGTCCACGATCTAATTGACTCACAATTCGAGCTCTATCTTACGATCATAGAGTTGATACTTTGAGGTTTTCTGGGGCGGAGAACTTGAATCCGTACTCCACTTGCCTCGAAATATTATTGGTTGAGCAGTGACCAATAGAAATCAAATTATAGAAAAAAACGGCTTTCTTAGGGTTAATCAAGGCGAAAAGTTCAAATTGGAGCTCTATTCGCCCCCAAGCCCTATTGATGGGCCAATAGCCATCAGAAATAAACAGTTTATAGGAAAGGTTTCCCAGTATAATTTTGATATCCACACATTCTAGGATGACTCATCTGTCTAATTCACTTTTTGAAGTACACATAACTCTCGGATTTAAATCCGAAGTTTCCGCATTTATTTTTTTATTATGAATAAAACATGGACTTTCGGCAAATAGAGCACACTAAATCTCGTGGCTTCGGCATGATGAGTCGAGCAGAAAATCTGATACAACAATAGCGTTGTGAGGACTTTACAGAAGTTTCCTTCAAAATCAAATGACTTCTGGTCTTATAATGTGAAAATAACCTTAAGATAGTCAACAACTTCTATAAGGATTAAAGATTAGGATCCGAAACAGTGTATGCAGATCAGGATTGAAGTTTATTGTTATGTATGAATGACATATATTCAAGAATTATTATGAGGCATGCAAATGAGATATCCTTTATCTAAATAGACTTTGGTTGTTTTAACCGAAGGAAAGCAATTACCTTTCTTCTGATCGACTACAATTAATTAGAATTTTTCGCTCGCGTGAATTTTCATAGCATTAAATATGAACTGTGACATGAAGTGAAATTATTTTAAGTCTGTTTCTATTTCAACTAAATATTCTCCCTTGTATGAAATGCTCAAGATTTTCTAAATTCGTATGATTCTTTTAGATTGCAAATTCATGTCCTGTATTAAAGTTCACACATGCTTCATGAATTAAAGATCTTTCAAGCCTTTCTTCCAGCAGTATTTCTGATGATATATCTAATATAATTCTTCAAAACGAAAAGAGCATGTCTTCTTTTTTTAAGTTGAAACTTTACAATCAGCAAATAAAGACCATTATTGAATAATTATAAAATTAGCCTAATAATGGAGAAATATATGTGAAATTTTATTCAAAAATCCTTGTAAATACGAAATATATACTTCCATGAATTAAACAAATCTCAACTGTTAAATCTCATAGACTCAAATAACATCGACATAATAACACAATTGATAATGCATCCAGGAATTCCAGAGAAATTAAATTTGAGAGAATCTAAATATGTCTGTATTCAAATTTATTATGTTTGAATGTAAAACATTATTTACTTCACTATGTGATGTATGCGAAACCATAATCTACAATATTTAATAATTCGTTTTCCTTTTTATCATATCTTCGTGTACGGCCCGCTTCTTTACGTTACTTAGCTGCTTAACGAGAGCAAAGCCAATGAAATTCATAATACTCCTGATGTCGCTGGTGCATAATATATAGAAAATTAAAAAGAAAAAATGTCCACCTCAAAAATATTTTATAAAAATTTTGTAATATATACGTAACTTTTCTGTGCCATTATTTTTTTTATTGGAACAATTTACAAAATGACCTCAACAAGTGCATCAATGAATTCGTTTTAGAAATGATGCAGTGAGACATCGACATCAGCTAGTAGATCATTACATTTTTTTCGCCAGACAACGTACTATATCAATTATTATTATATGACATATATTAGACAAGTAAGAAAAAGCAATAACAACATTCTTTCTATCATACATTCATTTATTGTCAATTCTGACTATAAAAAAATTCATTCTTGTTTATATTGACGATATCGGTCAAATAGAACAGACGAGTGTATGCATATAAATACTGACCTTCGTAAGTTGAAAAAGAATATATAAGTGAAAATAAACATGGAACATTCATGGGTTGGATTGAATGATTTACCTGATGAAATTCTTATGATTAATTCCCAAAAATCAGTGTCGAATTCTAGACATTCAAATTCAT
Source organism: Rotaria sordida (assembly GCA_905250125.1). Lineage (NCBI taxonomy): Eukaryota > Metazoa > Rotifera > Eurotatoria > Philodinida > Philodinidae > Rotaria > Rotaria sordida. The sequence continues at coordinate 22,486 of CAJNOL010002088.1, read as the reverse complement.
TTGCCTTTTCTCCCCAGTCAGATATTATTGGTAAAATCAGCCGACAATTACATGCGATGGTAAATTCCGCTTTCCAGGAAATTCAAAAAAATGACTATAGAAGAAATTTCATAGAAATTTAATTGAATGTTTTAAAGATAATCATAGCGAACTCGCGTTATAAAAAGGAATATCGAAAAAAGTTTAAGTTTAAGTTAGAGTTTAGTTGGGTTGGGTTGGGTTGGGTTGGGTTGGGTCGGGTTGGGTTGGGATGGGCTGGGTGTGGGTGTGGGTGTAGGTGTGAGTGTGGGTGTGGGTGTGGGGTGTGACTTAAAAGACAACAACACCCACATCCACACCCACTCACATCCACCCGCAACCCATCCCATCCCATCCCATACAATCTCAACCCAACCCAACCCAACCCAATACAACCCAACCCAATACAACCCATAGCATACTTTTCTTGAAATCATTCTTCACTTGAGGTGCAGTCAAATTTGAATTTCCAGGAAAGCGGAATTTACCATGCCCTCGACAATTACAAAAATTAAATGTTGGTATGAGTCAGCTCAATGATGGCATGACAAAACTTAATGATAGTATGGTTAAACTTACCGATGGTATGATAACACTTAATGATGGGATGGTTAAGCTTAATGATGGTATGACAAAACTTAATGATAGTATGGTTAAACTTACCGATGGTATGATAACACTTAATGATGGGATGGTTAAGCTTAATAATGGTATGACAAAACTTAATGATGGAATGTTGAAATTGAATGATCAAAATAAATTATTAATTCAAATAACATTACCATTCATCGGGAATTAATTTAACTGGACATTAAAAACTTAAATCTTTTTTTTTCATTTTAGATTGTTGGCACCATGTCGTTTCTTATGAAAAAATGATTTTTTTTGTTGTTTGTGGTTTAGCGTCACTTGTTTTTTTTTCATTTGTTAAACAAATAAACAATAAAAGCTTTATAAAGCTCGTCTTCAGAAACATTTCTTAATGATCTAAAGAAGCAAAACCAATCAATTCTGAAAACATCTACTGAAATGATCGCGGTTCATTTGCAGAAGAGACATAAGTTCCTTTCGTATATGAAAGACTTTAAGATAGTTAACAAAACCATCTAGAACAATTACGATTAGTTCTAAGTCTCAAAATATTTTGGCAAACAGCTACTTAATACCAAGCTGTATTTAAGGATCTTCTGCACTAGCTAATGAATGTTCATGGCTATCTAACTCTAGGACGCTTTTTGTAGATCCAGGTGGACCCACAACACTATTTTTCATCTCCTGCTAGGTCGGTACTTTAGCACCTTCAAATCAAATAAATGGACTACCTAGTTCGACTGGATACCCAAAGTCATTAAAAGCCAAACTGTTTAGCACCTAGTTCACCAATTAAGACGGAACAGGTGCATACCTAATCTATGTGTTTGCTTGATATCACTTGCTGGATTTTTCAACTATTAGAGATCCATCGAATAATTTTACTAGGTAAAAATATTTTCATCACTTCAAAACCAAATATATGGTGACTGAATTCAATTCTATCACATTCATTGGCATTTTCACAATGACAGTGAATTGAGCATCTTTGCAATGTTTCATTTGTTCCAATCAAACGTTGATTAATGTTTTTCGATGGAGAATTAATTCGTCTAGTGAACAAATTTTCTTTCATGATGAGTATGTAGATTTTATCGACCGTTGTGATAAAAGTACAAATAAACCTTATCAGCTAACAATTATTCCTCTCCCGTTTATATATAAAAGACAAATGTTTTATTGTATGATGATTCCACCATATCATGACCACTCTCTACTGTCATCATCGCTCGCAAAGATTTCGGATAATAGTGCAAATAAAGATGTTGATTCTGAACTACCTGTCTTGTCCTCAAACCAAACGGAATCTACTGTGAATCAATGCAAAAAATGATTGAATGTATTTATTGTCATACGTAGTATGGGGACCATTCTACATACAAAATGCTCCATTTCGTGCTAAGATTTCATCGGTGCATGCTCTTAGTGTCCTACTTATCATCAAAGGTCGTGTCTTCGGTTTGGACATTCGTCAACCTTTACCTTTTGTCTACATAGACATAAGGCACGTGTCGCTGGAAGCGCAGTATGATTATCACGAAGCTGATCCCAATATCAAGTATGAATACAAATAAGAATGAACTCAGTACACATGGTCTTTCGTCTCACTTTGATTATCGAGCTCGTATAATTACAGACGAGCAAGGTCGATATGAATTTGAAACAGTAAAAACGGTACTTTATTTTGATCTAGATCCCTAGGGAAAATCTTTGCTATTTCAGCGCCAGATCCTTGACAGATATGTTAAAGATTTTGCAAGGATTCGCTCTTTTTTCCTGAGAAAACTGCGAAATCCTGAAAGAAGCTTGTAGCCATGGTTTTTCAGGATTCTGTCAGGATTTGACTAGGTTTTCTCGAAGATGTTATCAAAGAAGAGAGGTGCATTAGACCACAAATCGGCCCCTTCCTACTTTTTTTCGACATACCATTCAGGAAACTACATCGATCGATAGAATTCAGCACGGCGAACATTTTGGTGCTATTTTTGGTGTACCTCAAGAGTATTTTTATGAGTCATTTTGAGGCTTCTTAGTATTGGCATTTTTCTGCTTTTTTATTGATACCTACTTTCTAGATCATGGACCATATCGCAAGAAAATCAAAATACCATATCGTGATTTTTTTTATGGCTTAGTCTCATTTTAAATACTTTTTCGTTGATGTTACCTTGAGAAAGAAAATAAACAAATCTTAGAAGTTTTTTTAAAATTAGTCATTTTTATTTATTCAGGACGAATTGTTTATGAGTAATAAATATATAATTATTTTTCTAACAAATTCATGATCACCAAAAAAAAAAAATGATAAAAATTTATAAGTTACAAAATATTGTTTTCTTCCTATGTCTATAGTTTATTTTCTACTCTAAAGTTAAGTAATTCAGACAGATATTATCTAAGCCTTGTAGATTATTTTGTTTCTAAAATTCAAGTTACTACTCTTTAGTTTCTTTTCAACTACCAATTTTTCAAAAGTCAAGCAAAACTTATTCTATAGTTGGTAATCATGTAAGCACTCAAATAAGATTTTTATTTTACTTCTCTATTGTTTGTTTTCTACTCGAAAGTTAGAATATTCACACTTATTTTCTTTCTAATGTTCGTAAAATGTTAATTTAATTTAAACTAAAGTCATAGCTCTATTTGTTTTTCTCATCACTAACTAAAGAATAATTAAGCAGAAACTATCCTATAGTTGATATAAATGTTATTATCAAAATTAGAATCTATTTTATTCGTCTATATTTTGTTTTCATCTCCAAAGTTAGGATCTTTAAGCAAAATTCTATTCTAACCTTTGTAATATTTCTTTTATCAAAAATCAAAATCCCTGCTCCATGGTTTATTTTTCTTTATCAACTTTTGAATAATTATAGAAAAAATTATCCTATAGTTGGTAACCATGTGGCTATTTATTTCAATCTTTTATTAAGGCGACTGACTGCACGAAGTACAGTCTGTCGACTTATTGTTTTTCACTCGCTTAGTTGCCATAGTAAATTCTTCTTCTTCCTCTTCTCAACATATGAGTCACGATTCAGGTCTGCCACTCGTTCTCAGCTTCTGAGCATCATTTTCAGTCGAAAAAAAGCTTGACGAGATCCTCAGAATGTGACGAGTGCACATCTGAAATCCATTTTTCGAAATTTGATGCCGTTCGAGAGATATAAATAATGTCAAAGATGATAATTAACAGCTGATAGTTTCCTTATATGGTTATACATGACTCAGTTTTAAAAGACCATTCATTACTCAGATCCTGTGTGCATATATACTTTAATTATTGTTTTGCATAGCTTAAATGCATCCATGAAGGAGTCTCAAACGTTTAGAAAAATCTCTGCATGGTGTGGGTGTGGGTGTGGGTGTGGGTGTGTCTTTTACCGTCATATTCACACCAATACCCACATCCACATCCACATCCACACACCCACATTCACACCTACACCCGCAAAGTAGGCGTTATTATACAAGTAAAAATCAAACTTTTAGTTAAAACCCAGTTGACAACAATACAATCAAAAGCACATGCTCTTGTGTACTTGATATTTTAAAATTTTTTTCAAAAACACTGCTCAGTTAAACTCTCATTACATTGAGGTTAATTTCTTCTCTAATAAAAACAGAAGTACATAGGCTATACTTCTGTCTCATTTAGTAACAATTGTTCTTGATGTTATGTTCACTACATAAAGAACTCTAATAGAACTAAAGTTGTAAACTGCTGAATTTAACACATCTAATGAATCTAAACGCGACTATTGAAACTCTTTATTTGAAGGATGTTAGTATTGTTGATGAATATTGTTCAGTAGAACATTGGTATTTGTCATAGTTCTGATTTAATTAATACTTATTCATGATGGTGATTATGATTGTTCGAATATTTATTCACTCACATAGATGATCGAAATATACATTTTTTTAATATATAAAAAAATTTGATGTTTGAATCAACAAATAAATTGTTGATGTCTAAACTCGTTTGCTGCATTTTATTTATTTTTTAGTCTGTTGACAGTTTCTAATTCTGAAGATAACATTTTTTTTCTATTTGGTTGTGATTAATTAATACAGTAGTCATTGTAAGTACCACTAGCAGATGAAAACTATTTAAATCTCGACTTCAAATGGTCGAAGTTTAAATAGTTTTCATCTATAGTAAATAGAAAATAATTTCTGTCGTTTTGTCATCATTTTTAATGTGAAAAAATGAGAAATTTTATATGGAAGAAAAAGAAAACGATGCTGCATTCTCAATGGTAAGCAGATGTATTCTTTTGCTGAATGAATCAAATACATTCTCATTGATTCTGAAAAAAAATTATTATATTTACGTTTTATTACACATTAATATATCTTCTATACTATCTTTAAAAATTCTCTGCAGTTCTCGATTATCTTACACTTATTTACCATAGGGAGAATTCACTTTCAATTCAATATTGGGATTGTACAAAAGGGACTGATCGAAAACAGAAATGCTACCATGATCTGAAGATCTCAATATGTACATCTTTGTTATAGACTTAATGATTTGTATTGAAGGAAAAAGATGGTCATCGCACTGAAAATTCAATTCAAACTACATCCTCAGAGTGCGTCCCTTGGGTTACATTTTTATGTGGCATCCATTGTGTCGAATTTTGTAACGTATTTTATCTTAGTCTATATGTGTTGTTACAGGACATGAAATTTTCAACATTTATTTCCTATTATTATAAGGGTGTAGGTGTGGGTGTGATTAGAGAAGAGATAAACATTCACACCCACACCCTGCTAGTTCTTGTTGTAATGGTTGGATTTCTTTTCGAAGAAAACGCGTACTCATAGATTGAAGATACTGAAATCAAAGTGGGAACTGATTAAATAAATAATAATGCCGATGTAGATGGTCAAAAGAAATACATTGGAAAGACCTCAGCGACTTGTTAAAGTTGGTAGAGTCTGAGAATGATAGCGGATAAGTGCATTAGAAACATAATCAGGAATAATTGAATTAGTAATTAAATGAATAATCATCGTCTCATGATCAGTAATGACTTTCGTAGTGTAGGAGCATTAACATAACCGTCAGTTGCATCACATTTTATTCGCCTATTCATTTTGTTTGTCAATTATTAATAGAATATTACTACTATTTTCAATATGTGTTTCGGATACTGAATAGAACTATTGGGAAACCAATAATATAATTTAATGCTGTGAGACTGTAGGTTAACTATCTTGAGCTGTTGATAATTGATTCTTAGTAATAATATCATTCTTATTGATTAGTAGTCTTCTTCCATTCGATGGTCATCATCATTATCAATATCATTATCATAATAAGCAAGGTAAAAGTTATTTGAAGACCACCAGATATATGAGACGAGAAAAGACATAATAATGCTATACGAACCATTATTTTGTTGTTGCAAGAGATGTACTGAGCCTGAACATCTCAGCCATAATCAGTGTCGGTTTTGGCTCCGTCTTGATCTCAGTCACTCTAGAAAACGAGTATAACAGCTCGGTAACACTTGCGATCTGATGAACTGTTCAAAACTACCTCTGATAGGAATCAATTGATTCGATATTGATAAGCTATCTTAACTTTTTGGTGCCTATTAATGAGTGACTCCTGTAAGTTTTCAAGAGTTATGTAGGAGTGTCAAGGTCGTCGAAAATAGAGTACTCACACCCAAAGTAGATATATTTAATATTAATATGATCGATTCATCGCGATCAATTTAAAATAATTAGTCCACCCGTATATCTATGCTCACTTGTAATTTTATATAAAGAAATGCATTACCAACTATTAAATTAACTGAGGGTGTGGGTGTTATCTGTTTCCTCATGCACAACATCACATCCATTCACACCCACATTCTGATTACTATGATAAAATAAGTGATGTCTTGTACAACAGAAATAAAAAAATCTATGGTTTGATTGCTTTTTATTTAAGCGATTTTTTCATGGATTTTTTTTGTTTTTTCAATTTGCTTGTTTTAAATTTGTTAAAGAATTAAACATCCTCCTGTTTTCTTCTTGTGCTCGATAGAATCATGGGAAACCGATTGTGAATACTTGATTTGGCCGTTGTCTAACTTACTCTCAAGAGGTACGACTACTTGATTGAGATAGACCTGCTCAAATTCTGATAATTCACCCATAGACAATGGTTGCTGTTGTTTGTAACTTTCCAGATACACTTGGTTTGATATCCGTCGAAAAACCTCTCTGACATCCACATTTTTTACAGTGATAAATCTAAGCAACTGCTTGGTGAACAAGTTATTACTGACTGTTTGATTAGCAGCACAAGCAAACTGAATAAATGTTCCTCGAGGTGCCTTAATTTCATGCAAACCAATACCTTCAATCGTAGTGGCTAAAAAAACGCATATATTTTTTCAAAGGAGCCATTAACACTATTACTTACAAAAGGAGTGAGATGTATTTCTCAACAAGTATGGTGTCCAACAATCCAAAACCAGTATAGTTACGTATGATGGATTTCTTTTTATTAGTTGTGTGAGTATAGATTCTACGCTAATAGCAAAATCTTCAACATCTCTATTAGTTTTTATTCTGCTATCATCAACAGGTATCAAATAATTTTTGCCATTGACCTGATATCCATGACCAGAAAAGTAGAACAGAATCAAATCATTGTCACTAATCATTTTAGAAAAATCAATGATATTCAAGTCCATCTTATGTTTGTTTAAGTTAACAGCTGTTTTGATCTTGAAATTGATCGTTTTGAGTAAATTAATTAGACCATTGGCATTATTGATAGATCGACTTAGTCTATTTATTGGATGACTGTAATTATCATTGCCAATAATCAGCGCTACCTTTCGATGACTTGATGAATCTTGACTGGAAGTTGCCATTTTTTATCTAAATCTACAAATATCAAATAAAATAAGCTTACTATCTCAAAAACCAAAAACGTTTCTGCAATTGAGCTAACAAGAATTACTCTTTCCCATCCAAAATAATGCTTCTCTGCAATAATTTTCATACCTATATATTAATGTTCATCGATTCCTTGATGCCTATTAATATGACAGCACAAAATGTCGTGAATATTATGTTTTTTTTTTTATTTTATCAATTATGGGGCTATGGGATGAGGAGATTATGAAAGAATTCCTATACCTAAGACTTTGAATATTCTTCTCATTGTAATCAAGAAGATTAAGAAGTTCCATTTATTTTGCAGAAAGATGTGCCATGCGCTAAGTTGGCAAAATAAAAAAAAAACAGGCAAACAGGCAAAAGCAGACAAGTAACAGAAAATTCAATGGTTTTATTTTAAAAAATAAGCGTGCATTTAAACAGAAAACAAAAAAACAAATTTTTCGAGAGAAACAAGCGGGACAGTTTTTGATCCCATCAACTTCTTATGTTCTTCTCATAAATAAATGTTCTTTTGGATATCAACCTGTGTATTCTTTTTTGTACAATAACAACAACATTGACTTTTCTGTTACTTTCTTCCTTGACAAAACATCGTATGAGCTCAACAATGTATCTCTGTATTGGATAATTTTCTCAAAATTTGCTAAGGGTAGCGCCAAAATACGAAAGTAGACCCACACCCTTACTAAATCAAGTGTGCAGAAAAAAATTTATTTCATTCATGACAGAACAACAGTTGCTTTTTCTCTCTCTCTCTCTAATCCTTGCTGCTCTGTTGTCTTATACAACAACATCATTTTTTATTTGCAGAAGAGGTGCAATGGATGTAAGTGCTTTTTAAAATCAAAACAAAAAAGAACAACAGAACGAGAATCGTAAGTAAATTATGAAACAGTTGGCTATTTCTTTATGTTTTTTTTTCTTCACACAGGCAATACTTAAATTGAGTGAAGCTATAGAGACAAAAACCTATGTCAACTAACAGCACATCAGTCGAATATGGCAACCCTCTACTTTACTATTTTCCTAAAAGTGAAGTACTTCTTCAGCCTTACTGGCTATTCATCTTACAAATTATAATTATTCAAGCTTGTCAACGGATATGGAATCGTGTTCGATACGGTACATATCTATCAGGATTTGAAACTAACGCTTTGTGAAGTCTTCATGATCGGATGCTTATCGACATCTTTGACCTCCTTGTACTCTTACCACAATTTGCTCACTTCATTTGGTACTATGTACAGCAGTCGAAATGTATATCTTATCCAGACGCTACAGCGTGGACATGTTACAAAATCTTCGGCTATAAACTCTCGAACTATATTATTCCTCAGTGTTGGAACTTCTTTATTATTATCATGAACAAGTTAATGACAGATATAATGATAGAATCAAAGTATTCTATTTATCTTACAGCACTAGTTCTTTCAATGCTTATTACGATTGTTTCAGTATCAATTCCTTTTCTTATTACTAATACACTGCCAATGTGTGTGGTTTATATCTGGATACCTCTTCCCTATGCTCTTCTTGTTGGTGTGCTAGGACTGATAATGACTTGTTTTTTGTAGCAATGAAGATGATGATTCGAAAGTATGCAAAGCGAGTTGCACTTCAGGCTTAGTTACTTACATGTTCTATCTCTCAGCTCCAATGTATAACTACTTGCAATATCTCTACTTTGACGATGGCTATCTACTCAGAGTATCAGTCGCGTGATACACAAGAATATTTCAATGAATTAAAAAATATGACACAATCTATTGGACATTTGATTTTATCCACATTCTAAGCTAGGTTCTTCACTTATTCTTACTGATGTCCCAGAAATAATAAGCCTCTGAGTATTCTGACGATATTTCTTTTAATATTGGTTTGCTCAGACTTTTTTTCAAAAGCTTCATCTTTTAAGCGTCTTTTTTGACTAGTTCAAAAAACGCACAAGAAGTCATGATTTTTATTGATTTTTTTTCTACATTTTTTATTTATTTTTCTCTCCAATTTTGTAATATTTATGCAGAAAAGCGATTAAAAAGTAATTTCAACCAAAATGCCATTGTATATCGAAAAATTGAATTTTAGAGCATATGTTGACTAAAAATTTTTACTCGAATTGGCTGTGGATATGGGTAGGTGTGAGTGCGGGTGAGAAAACGAACTACACCCTCATCCATAGTCTGTTAATCATTGACATATTTTGCTTAACTTTCAGTATGTTTCTATTGAGAGAATGCTCGAAGAGTCACATCACATAAGATAAACTCTATTTAATATAAATCAGTATATAATTCTCTACTACATTCCATAAAAATATCCTTCCAAAATAAAAAGACTTCGTAAAATTGTCGTACTCCCCTTTAGGTCTCTTAATATCGAATCCTATTTTCTGAGTCTCACTACCCGCGCTTAGGGCAGCTTTTCGAAGAAAAGTTTTTTTTGTTTTAGAAAGAGAATTCTTATGGAAAGTAATAGAGACTTATATGCTGATCTAAATTAGACGGAATTTGTCTTATATGATGTGACTCTTCGAGCATTTTCTTAATAGAAACATACTGAAAATTAAGCAAAAGCTGTCAATGATTAATATGTACGTGAATGGTTGATCCAAGGGGAAACAGCTGATTTAAACCATTAGAAAATCACAAGTAACGCAGCTAATCCTCTACTGAAAGGTGGCGACATCGAAGATATGATATTAGATCTACTAGATAAGAGAATTGATCAGTTCACAGGGACGTCAAAGAGCGCAATGAAAAGAATCGTCCTTGTTCCAGGGCGGAAAAGGCAGATCCTCCTGTTCTTTGTATTCTTTATGAATATTAATCCTTTAAGTCCGGGATTATTTTTAAGTACTAAGATTTATTAAAATTTCAAATCAATGTTTAGTTTTTCAAAAATATCATTAAATACACAGTTCAGAATGCTTGAGGTCTTATATAAAAGCGATTTCGCATAATCGCCAGTAGTAATGTAAAGGGTAGGGAAAAACCTTGTTGTGTAGCAAAACAAGCATTTCCAATTGATTCGTCATAATCGAAAATATTGACAATGAAAATTTAGAAAGATATTGTGCAAAAGGTAAAATTGACAAAAAACTTGGTCAAAATGCTATCAGTATGACACTCATAACTTTTCAACGAGTTGAAATAAAATTTCGGTCTTTTGTAGACTTGTAGAGCGTCAATCGATGGTTGTAGTCCACTCCTCAGAATTTAAAACTCATTTTATTTTCATATCGCAACATTCCACTGTATCAACTTTACGATGAAAATGAGAAAATGCCGAGAAAAATAATAGAAAATTATTTTCAAACGAGATACGATCACAATTTCTTTCTCTTAACCTATTAGTGCAACTGCTATTCTAGACATAGATTCGAAAGAATATAAAATTCTGCTATTCAATGTTCTAAAATTTATGCTGAATTCCACAAACGATCGAAATATGAAGAAATTTTCGGTCCACTCATTATTAGATCATCATCACCTAACACAAATTTTCATCCATCAATCACTTGGAAATATTCGAACAAAGTAATCACCCATGTAACTTCGAAACGCACTGAGAACACGTCTAAACACATTTCTGACTCATTCGTGTTCCATTTTTTATATCAATAGAGTTATGTTTAAACGCGTTCAACGTAACTAACCTGAATTTCAATATCTTTCTTGATTAATATCACCTTTTTTAAATGTATTTTTAATAACATCATAAATCGTGTTTTCATGCAATATAACAGTATAAAATATATATACATCATAATGATCTCGATATGATTTTTTTTGTAAAAAAAAAAAAAAGAATTGTTTTCATTGTATCAGATCACATCTTCCGTGTTAGTCAAGTCACTCGTCCTTGCTTTTTTGAAATTTTAAGTATTTATACAAAAAAAGAACTTTGTGCATAAATAAATAATAATTCTTCTAGATAATTCAATAGTACAATATGTTTAAATTACTTAAAAACACAACAAAACAAAAAGAAAATATTTTTAATAAAAAAAACGAATAGCAAAAACTTATAAATTTGCCTAATAAGATATAATTAAGAGTCACACTGAATTATGATTAGTTTTTAACCCTTTGAGGACCGGTGACTCATTTTTGAACCACTTATTTTCCAGTAAAGAAAAAAGTGTTTATTTCACATTAAACTACTAAATATGTAAGGTCACTAAGGTTATAAACAACTGCATTTGTCATATCTCATACTTTTCTTTTCTTTCTTTCCTTCTCTTATATAATTATTTTTCAAATATCCTTTGTTCTTGCTGCTAAGGTACAGTGACGTCATAATTTCTCTCTTCTTCTCTGATCTTTTGTTTTTCGAGAATATTCTCATCAAATGAAATTATATATTATTTTCGTTCAATTCATTTCATCTTATGTTCTGAAATACACAGAGTAAAAATTTTGAATGACTTAACCAAAAAAAAAAAAAATTAATTTTTATCGTTGTAAACGTATGAGGAAATTTAAGATTCATTAAGTTCTTTTTTTTTACTATGAATTCTAAATATTTACTAAATTAAAGTGATATGATTATGTGTTTACATCGTCATGTGATTTGTCATATGAAAGTTAACTATCTTTACATACTTCTAACATGATTACTTTTTGCGTACAAATGTACTATGAATACCTTCACAACGGAAATGAATTGAACTGACCAACTATAAAAAAAAAAGACGAATTTATAGACTCATCATCAACGACAAAGCTGTTTGTATCATTTCAGCTCTACATAAATATTCACACAAGAATCATTATTGACGTTGAGAATGTTTCTTCATTATTAAGATATAGCTTTTAAGCAAGACACGAGGTGAACGATTATCCAACGAGATTTCTCAATAAAAAGGTACATGAAATTTTGTTGTTTTATGAAATCTTTTAAAAAACTAATTATTGAGAGATACAGCTTCAATCCATGCTATTCTTAATACATCATCGTGATGCTTCGGTTTGATTGATTATGCATCTACGCAATCGAGACTATTATAGATATGTTATTCTTGTCACGTCAATATTTTTTTTTCATTTTTCTGCTTGATCAATTGGCAACAGTGTATGCATGACGTTGATGAGGAATGCATCTATCTTCGTATCTCTTTCGTTCTTTCTTCAATTTTTTTATGTTACGGCAATTACATAGAACGTTTTCATTCTTATCACTGTTTTTTCTCTAACAAAACAAAAACAAGTAAGCACGTGCAAAACAGCAACAATTAAACGTTCTTTTCGAATATTTATTTTATCGTAGTGATTTTGTCAGCAAAAAATGTCTTAGTTGAGCACAAAAACTCGTTGTAAAGAAATTAAAATAACTTTTTTTGTTTTGCAAGAAAAAGAAACTTTTGTTTTATTTTCGAGACAAAATCGACAATAAAATATTGTATCAATAATGTGAATTAGATCGTGTTCTACTGAGATGTAATATGAGCCGACAATGTTGCTATTATTATCGATACTAGACGAAAAAGATCAAATAAAAATATGATTCAGGCGATCAGTCTTTTATATCGCGTGTTTGATAGTATTCTCTCAGATCGATAAATGGAAATCTTTGGGTTTAGTTAAGCAGATGCAAAGCTTCTGAAAAAATTGTGGATCCGACTCTGTTATACTGTTATAGTATATGCAAGATTTTAGAGAACAAATTATTCACTATAGAGTACTAAATATATGATCGACCAGTCGCCTTTCATCAATATTCGTGGCAAACAAACCATCGTAGAATTAATGCTGAAAAAATGTTGAAATGCTACAGCTGTTTCAAAGCGAATAATCAAGACAGCAAAAAATACAAACAGAACAAGAAAGAGATCGACATAAAATCAAAAAAAGCCAAGAAAGTCTATGGCTACAGACTACTACTTTCAGGTAAGCCTTTTCTTGACAATGACATTTTTAAGAACATTCACATGTATTTGATTTGGTAGGTGATGATGAGTCTGGTAAGATGACTATTATTGAAAAAATGGCATCATTGTGCGATCCTTTTACACAAAAGTGAGTTTTTTTCTGGCAGTTTTTCGAATTTCAACTCTCTTTTTTGCTAGAGAAAAAATTGATAAAATTCCTGACATTAAACGTTATATTCGTGATTCACTGAGCGTAAGTATATCTTATAATGTTCTGCTCGAGACATAGAAATCCATCAAATGATTATGAGATTTATTTTCTGAGTTTCTTATCGACATTCGGTTGCATGTCTGATTTTATAGAATTCTAGTGTGTTCATGTTTCATTGTTCGTTTTAATTTTCTTTCCTTTCAGAAAGTTCTCCGTGCTTTCGACCAGAGTATTCCACCTGTTCAACTTGAACATCCAGAAAATCATTGGCGCGCAACTTATATTCTAACGACTGCTCAAGCAAACAATTTTGATTATCCATCCGAATTCTATGAGCATGTAGCAATTCTTTGGGCTGATGCTGGTGTACAATTGTGTCTGAAACAATCTATGGAACAAAACTATTCAGATATTGTCAAATAGTTCGTACTTATTAGATCCTATTAAACTGTCATTCTTCTCTTGGTTTTAGTTTTCTCGATCTTGTGAACAAAGTTAAATATCCCACTTACATTCCAAGCATCACAGTAAGCCAGTAATTATGCTGATACGTTTCCAATGTTAGCAAAGACTAGAGAATTGAATGAGGAGAAATTGACTCAATAGGTCTCGATTACTTAAATAACAAAATCAATCATTTTGTTTTTTTTTTCCTAGTTCTAAAAACGAGACTTTTTCTTCTCTTTCAGGATATGATTTATTTTCGCTTTTTGACGTGTGATATTTTCAAGTTATTCTTCAAGCATCATCGAGTGGGCTTTCAGTAAGTTTCTAAATAATCCCTATAATAAATGTCGAGTCTCTTCTATTTGGAAGTCTGTTTGAAATGGATCTACGGCATGACGACCGACAAGAATGGATTGAATATTTTCGTGATGTTATAGGAATTATTTTCGTTGTGGATTGTAGTTGTTTTAATTTAATAACTGGCGAAGATAGAAGTCAAAATCGACTTCAGCAATCACTTGATCTATTCAAAACTATTCGAAAAAATGAGTATGATCAACTATATGAAACGGAAATAATACAAGATTGCTCTATCTCTTTCTCTTATAGATGGCTACGAACAACATCTATTATTCTATTACTTAACAAACAAGATCTGTTAGCGAAACAAATCACAAATGATGTCCGACTAGAAGATTATTTTCCTGAGTTTCACCATTATGTTGTACCAAGAGTCAAAATCGGTATTAAAAGATAACAATTATTTTAAACAACAACTTTTTTTGTTATTTTCAGATGACTTCGACATCGACGAAGATCCCAATATATCTCGAGCAAAACATTTTATACATGATCAATTTCTTGTGAGCTTGTTCCCTTTATTCATTATAGTCATTGTCTTAGTTCATTAATCGTAGAAAGTCAATATGGTTACCAGTGCGAAGTATTATAACTGCTATCCTCATTTCACATGTGACACCGATCTAACTGTGCCATTGATTGTAGACGATTGCCGTTCAATTATTGTGCGGGCGTGCTTGAAGCAATATGAACTTCTCTAAATTTTTTTGTAAAGCTCAATACGTTTCATTGTTTTCATGTGTATCTCAAGTTAACTTTCATTATTCACCATTACTTCAGCTTATCGAATGATGTTAATTATGGACTATGGAAAGTTTTTCATAACGGAAAAGTAACTGATATGCTTTTGATTTTTAACAAGCAATCAGTATTTTTTTTTCTATTGTTGTATATGCACAGTTGCTGACATTACATCGAATTCATTGATGATTACTGATTTTTAATATTTCGAGTAATCTAAGTAGCATTATATATAATATCAACGTGTGCGTATGAACTTGTTCACTTAGCATGATTAGTTTTTTTTAGCTCACTGATACGACGTTTTTCTATCTCATAGAAACTTAAGATTTTATTTTATTCCTTAGATAAAAAATAAGTGTGGGTGTGGATGTGAGTGTTGGTATTCACTGCACACGCACACACCCACACCTCTATCAATTCAATTTATTCAGATTCATTAATTTTTTCATACCTTCACAAATAAACGAATCACCCAAATGAAGAATAGAAATACTGCATATCACAGATGAACTATTAAAAAAATGCAAAATGCGTTTGGAATTTAAATATAAAATTCATTATGATTTCTATCAAAACTTATCACTTTACGTACTCAACATAGATTATGTCTACTGACTGAATTTTTGCCATTCTAAATAAATTTGAAAAATATCCACAGTCAGCTTTGATACATAAGCAATTTATGATCACATTCTCAATTACAGATAGTACATTATCATTATTTTATTAAATAATGGATTCTTTTTTCGAGCGACAATCATGTTTGAAGTGTTTAGGATCATAGAGATCTTGCGCAAAAACATTTTTATCACAAAATTAGTGTTAACATAGCTTAGATATACTATGAATTTCATATTTTACTTATTTTTGTGATCGTAAATATAAGTGCTGAATCAAACCTAGCATTATATTCTGAATCGGTATCAAGAGTATAACTCATCGATGAGTATATGAAAAAGTTTTCAGACTTTTTTCTCATCAGAAAACTTTACCCGTATTTTCCTCACCATATTCGGAACAAAAAATAAATGAAATCCATGAAAACGCTAACTTTATTGTCTAAATATTGCCGAATTCATCTACTGCTTTCATGTTACAAGCTGAAAGTCTGCTTGCCTCGATAGAAATATTCTGAGGAGGGTACATGTGAATTTTTTCGATGAGAAAGAAAGGTTTCAGAATATGATATTAGTTTTGATTGATTGCTTATTTTTGTAATCGAAATCTGCGAAATCTAGAATTTATATTATGTCTAAGTCATGTTTACATTTATTTTATGATAAAAATCTTTTTGGGCATGATCTCTATGATCCTAGACACTTCCAACATTGTTATCGCTCGAAAAAAGAGTCCTTTATATTTTTACTTTATCTTTAGTTTTTACAGATGGATGCTCACCATGATTTTCAATTTTTCGATGCAATTATTGAAAAACGAACATCGATAACTTTTAGTATTATCTTACGTTATCAAAATTATGATTATCTGAACTTATACAATGATATTCTTGCAATGAATTCACCTTACCTTAGTAGTAAACCAATCGACAATATAGAATAAAATAAGGAGCATTGTACAAACTACCAATCAATCGTAATACACTCAATGACAAATAAATATAGTCGATATGAAAATTAACTAAATGATAAAATATATATAAGAATTAATTTAAGCATCACTTTTTTTTTTTGTAATACTTCGATTATAATTCGAAGGTATTGCATAAGTATATGATTATCTCATATACCCAAAACTATTTTGTATTTAAAAAAATTTATTCGTTTTGTTTAGTATATCACTCGCGAGAAAACAGAATATAAACTTGATTGAATCGATTTCTACTCTCTATAACATTTTTTTTTTCTGAATGAATTTTTCGAGCATAGATACATGAAAATATCATTTCTTTCAGCTGACTAATAGTGAAAAGTTCTTCATGTATGAATTCAAAAGTAATACTTCTCTTGTCACTTATGAACAAAAGTTTGTAGTCTTGTGGGTAGACTTAGACAGAAAATGTATTTATGATGAAAGTTGTAACGAAGACCGAACTTGGAAATATGTTTTGTGAAAAATTCAGTTAAATATTTGAACAATAATCGAAGCCTTGGCAAGGCTCTAGAGCTTTTTAACATTACACTGGATTATATGAGGAGTTGGGATTCTGTGTATTTCAATGATGCGATGAATTTTTATAAAATGCGTAGATGAGTTATCCGAAAGATTCTATCGGAATCGATGAAAGGAAAATAGTGACTAAATCATTAAAGGATTATTATCTCGTAGGGTGCGAGTGTGGATGTGGGTGGGGTATGGGTGTGGGTGTGAGTTGGGTGTGGTGTAGGTGTGGTGTGGGTGCGGGGTGTGGCTTTGTGTGCGGATGTAGGTGTGTGAGTTGGGTGTGGTGTAGGTGTGGTGTGGGTGCGTGAGTGTGGGTATGGGTGTGGTATGCGTGAGAGTGTGAGCAGGGATGGGGGTGAGGTGTAGGAGTCTCTATAAAAAAGAAAATAGACAAACCCAGCCACAGCCACAGCCACATCACCCACATTCACACACCTACATCCGCACACAAAGCCACACCCCACACCCACACTCACATCCACAGTCACACCTAGAACCACATTCTGATCGCATAATAAAATAGAGATTAAAATAATTTTTCAGGTAATAAAATACAATTAATTAAGAATTGAATAATAAGTTATTCTAAAGGTCTTTTTTTAACAGCTTCAACAATCAGTTGTTTCCATAAGACTATTCTACTTGTATGTCCATCAAAATAATGATATGCATCATCAGCTTGCTGCCAATTACTTGAAAATCTTGTTGGTGGTTTGCCTTCCTCATCTTGTCTGACTCCTTCATATCTCCACCAACAATTATTAAAACCGCATGTTATTGGTTCAACATATTGCTTACATAAAGGGCATTTAGTTGTAGTTTCACTTGAATCAATAATTATATCAAATTTCCTATAACCAATTGGCATAACAACGTATTGTTTGTAAGCTTTACATTGATTATTTCTGCATAAACCTTCGAGACATAGACCACGTCTAGCTTTTCGCCAAGGTGGAGCTGTTTCCGACCAATCTTTTTTTTTTAAACTTTCATTATTACTAATATCAACAAATTTCGCGCCTATAGAAGAAAAGTCAACTCGCTCAGTAGCATCTAAATTAAGTAATTGTAGTATTGATTTATTTTCTACACCATAACTTGCAATTGTACTGCCATTATCGTCAAGGATTTCACCATCGAATATAAAATATATACTGTGCATATCTCTCTTATGGTTCGTTTTTTCAAGGAAGAATTCCTTCAACTGTTTTACTGTAATAGAAGATTCCACCACGAAGCTATAAGTTTGAGCCATTCCCGTCGAGGTTGTTATGTAAATCTGCATGATTATTCTACAAATACATCAACATGAGTCATTGATGTATACTAAGCATGTACGAGACACGAACTGAGATTCGGAGTTCGAGAACTATCCCACGAACTCAGTTAGCGTCGAATATCTAGATACTTCTCCACGCATTTTGTG